>OVAF01001533.1:0-21204 GCA_900406245.1 Odontarrhena argentea | reverse complement strand
CCAAACGAAGTTCGTTTGCAAACGAACCTCGTTTGAGGTTACCAATCACACCCATAGATTTCTTAAGATTATAAGGTTTTACAAAACATCAAATGGACAAGGTTTCAAACTTATAGTGGTTGCATGGTAAATCGTAAGTTTAGTAGAAAATTTTCCTTCATTAATTAATCGAGGAGGGAAATTTTTGATTCTAAAAGTTAATTTTTGATTCTAAAATCCCTAAATCTAATCACTAAAATCTTAAACCTTAAACTCAAATAGTTATTAAACACTAAACTTTAATTAATCTTATAAAAGTTCAACCTTAAACTCTAAGCCCTAAAACTCTGAACGAACTATAAATCATAAAAATAGTATTTTTGAAAGTGTAGCTTAAAAGTGGTATTTGAGAGAATTTCCAAAATATAATACCGTATATTATATTTGTACTACATGTGGTTTAATATTTCATTTTTCAAAAATGCAAATAAAAGGAATATTAAAATTAATTAAATTAAAATAAAATTCTATGAATTAATTATTTAACATATGACAGATTCAAGTATGCCAGAATTAAAATTAAATTCTCTGAATCAATTATTAAACATATTATAGCACTGAACAAAAAAAAAAAAAGAGTAAGAATTAATAGCTTGGATCAATAGGCTACAATCAATTTGAGAAAAAGATGAGTTACCTTTAAAACAGAAGGCATGACAACATATCATGAGCTTTATCCATGGTTTGCATCATGTAAGATCTAAAACTTCACCGGGCATTATAGAACAGTGAATAATCAGTGTGACCAAACGTGGAGGAGCTCAGGGAGGCATATTTTGATAGGGATAATTTTCTCTTCAGGGATGTGATATGTGTGTGATCATGGACAATGAACTTTTATAGAACACCTGAAGTCGCATAGTTGTGCAAGGGAAGTTCATTTATGTTTGAGTTTGATTATATACAATAGATAATTAAATACTTGTGATATGTGAACCAATTGTAAACAAAATGTGGAGAGATGAAGGGTTTTATATATGTTATGGGCAGTTTTGATTAAAGAATGTTGGAGAAAAGTTAATGTTTTTGGGGGGGGGGGGGGGGGGGGGGGGGGGAAGTTGTTCAAAGAGGGAAGATATATATAGATAGTGTAATAATAGGGATGTTGAGTTAAATGTGTTTTCTGGTTGTAGTTTTGAGTTTTTAAAATTGATTTGGCAAATTTGCTCTCCTCCTTCCTTTAACTACTAGTAACGTTTTTTAAAAATTTAATAAAAAACTTAAAAAAGTAATTTTTTATGTTTAAATAGTTCAAAATAACATTATATTTAATAAAAATTGTATTGACACTAACAATATAAATAAAAAATTTATATAAATATTTAACAAAAGTTGCAATGATATTGATAACAAAATAGAAAATACATAAAAATATTTAATAAAAATTACAATGACACTAAAAATAAAATTAAAAATACAACATAGTGTAATTGATTTGTGTTGGAGTTGGCATCATGTAGTTGTATGAGTTCAAATTCAACATAGTATATATATATATTTAAAATATTAAAACAAAAAACTATAAATGGAAATATGAAATAGTAGACCAAATATCTCGTAGACTAGGTCAATTTGGGTAAAAACTTGCCAAAACAACAGGGCCGGAGCTGAGCATAGGAAGGTGAGTGAAATCACTTGGGCCCCTATTTTTTTTCAAAATTTTAGGCCCCCAAATTTTTTTTTCTTATAAGTTTTTGTTTTTTCGGTAAAAAAGACAAAAAAAAATTGAGAGAATCATGGCTTCAAAGCTCGATTATCAAAGTTTAAAGGATGATTTTGCAGGAAAAAATGTGAAAATGATGATTTTTCAAAGATAGATTTTTTATGAACTTTATAATGTTCGTTACTTCATTTGATGATATTTTTTTTTATTGTTTACTTTGGATAATTTATGTTATATCAATTATTTTTTTATATTTTAAAAAATTAATTAGAATTATGTTTATTTATTAAAAAATTGAGGGCCCCTATTTTAATTTTTCCTCGAGCCTCCGTATTCTCAGATCCGGCCATGAAAACAATTTTGAAATGTGAAGAATCAATAAATAAAAATGGACCCTGATTGATGAGAAAGTGAAAAGAGAAGAGGACGACGGTTGTGGCCACGACGGTGACGGTGACGGTGGTAGGACAGTCGCACGTGGTCGAGCTTATCTTCTTGTCTTTTTGACCGTTCAACTTCTATTGTCTCTTCCTCAGTACGTTGTAGCTTAATACCCCAAAATATTATTCTTACAAGACATAAATTTCTTAAGATTATAAGGTTTTACAAAAACATCAAATGGACAAGGTTTCAAACTTATAGTGGTTGCATGGTAAATCGTAAGTTTAGTAGAAAATTTTCCTTCATTAATTAATCGAGGAGGGAAATCTTTATACTTGTTTTAAGAAAGTTTTTTTTCAGAATTTATGAATTGCCACACGCATCTTATCTAAAAATGTGTGGTTCGTTGAGGCTATGAAAATATTTTGATATAGAAACATGACAAAAGAAAGAAAAAGAGAAATAATAGAAAGGTGTAGATGAGTACATAAACATATGGGCTGCATAGTTAAAGTTGGCCGACAACAGAATATCAATGAGACAATGATGCAGATTGAGTCTCTTCCCACCTGACACATTGACCCCATGTTCTTGCGTTCTTTTGTCAACAATCTATTATTTTGATGAAACTGAACCAAATATATAAACCAAACTGAACCAACATAATATAGTGTTCGAGCATTAGTTTAGTGTTGTAATTAATGATGATGTAATATGGTTGAAATCTTAAGTAATGTTTCACCCTAGCTAGTTTCAGATCTCGTTCAAAAGGAAAAATTGATGAGAAGCTCTTATTTGAAGACAAAAGGGCTAAGGTACTCTTATAATTGCTAAGAGCATCTCCATAGAAACATTTTTGGGCATGTCTTAAGTGATTTTGGGATTTTCAATATATATATATATATATATATAAAAATTTCAAAGTTTACTATACAAAGAACTATATTTTCTGAAAGACCCGGTAGACACCTCAAAGACACCCATGTATCAGGATGTGAACGGTCCAAGAAATAAGTTTAAACTTACAGTAATTCTTTTTTTCGCTTCTTCTGCAATTGATGTACTAAAATCTGGTGGTGGTGGTGGTGGTGGCGGAGGAAGTGGGAATAATATTTTGCATAAGGCGAGTCTCGATATTAGAACTCTATGACTTCACTTCGCACTGTTCTTACTGTGATTGCAATTCGAAGAAATTGACTGAACATAATTGTGTTAATTGAAATTTGATGTTCTGAGACTTGTTTAAAAATTGAGGAAATTTCAATTTCTAAGATTTCTTGATAGATTTGGAGTTTGAAATTATGAAATCAGTACAATGATTAACAATGATATTGAGCAAGATTTGAGTTTAAATGAAGGATCTATTGCTTGAGTATATTGTTCTGCACGAATTTGTTGAGTAATTATCATGCATCTATTAAGCTATTTCCAAATCAAAGGATTTTGAGGAGCCTAATTTTATTCATACATTTGTTTAGTCGTGGGACAAATGCACATGTTAATTCTTAGCTAAATTTATAAATAAACGAATAATTTCATTATCTTATAGATAATGACCCATTTTTTTATTCACGTGCATATATTAATAAAGGTGCATATATTAATAAAGCCCATGTAATCTTTATTAAAAATATCTCGAGCATGAAAAGAAGGAATAATGTTGATAAAATAAACACACCCAAAGTACAGTAGAACCTCTATAAATTAATACTCGATAAATTAATACCTCGCTAAATTAATAATTTTTTCCGATCCCAAAATTGATTTTTCAACCAAATAACACCTCTATAAATTAATAATCTCGATAAATTAATAAAATATTGCAGTCCCAACATTATTAATTTAAAGAGGTTTTACTGTACAGTGTTGCCAAAAATCATTATAAACATGAAAATTATGCACATAACATCTTCATAGGCCCCGTTTGTTTCCCCGTTTGAAATCTAAATCCGGATGGACAAGCTGGATGGAGCATTTGGATTAAAATCCGGATGATGTTTGTTTCTCAGTCTTGTAATTCAATCCAAATGATCTATTTGGATAGAATGTTGTTTGTTTGTGAGTTTGATTTTAGTATTTGAATTAAGTTTTTTTTTAAACTAAAAGGTACATATGATTATATTAATAACTATTTTATATTTAAAATTTATTTTTACAACAAAATAATTATATATTTTTTTTGTCTCACAACAAAATAATTTTTTTTGGAAATAAATTCGGTATTGCATTTTAAGTTTTTGCAAAAAAAAAAACAGAATTCTGCAATTTTGGTAGGAAAATAGAATTTTACAGTTTTGGCTGAAAAACGAGATTTTACAGTTTGGTTGGAAAAAAGAATTTTGTGGTTTTGGCGGGAAAACGGAATTTTGCGGTTTTGGCGGAAAAATAGAATCTTGCGGTTTTTTGCGGAAAAATGAATTTTTGTGATTTTTGGCGGGAAAACGGAATTTTGAGGTTTTGGCGGGAAAACAAAATTTTGCGGTTTTAGCGGGAAAACGGATTTTTGCGGTTTTTTGCCGAAAAATAGATTCTTGCGATTTTTGGAGGGAAAACAAAATTTTGCGGTTTTGACGGGAAAACAAAATTTTGCGGTTTTGGCAGTAAAACGGAATTTTACAGTTTTAGCAAGAAAACGAAATTTTGCGATTTTTGGCGGAAAAACGAAATTTTACGGTTTTGGCGGGAAAACGAAATTTTACGGTTTTGGCCGGAAAACGAAATTTTACGGTTTTGGCGGGAAAACGAAATTTTGTGATTTTGACGGGAAACGGAATTTTGCAGTTTTGCGGAAAAACGGATTTTTGCGGTTTTTGGCGGGAAAACGGAATTTTGTGATTCTGACTGAAAAATGAGATTTTACATTTAATTCAATCCAAACTGAGCATTGAGCAATTCAATCCGGATTGAGTTGGTATTCAATCCAACTATTCAATCCGGATTGAGTTCCAAAATGATCTTAAACAAACATCATCCATACTTTTAGTTTGGACTGAGCTTCCAAACTGAGAAACAAACGGGCCATACTCAGATTCAAACCTAACACTGGATTGCAAGGGTGATAATATAATTTTGTTTGAATCTTTATGAAAGATTAACTAATGAATATTAGTATTATATTATATATATTTAAACTGGATTGTTTGGCTGGTCCTCAAATCTACCAGTCCAAACCGAATTATGATGGGCCGCCTAACAATGGGGAACAGAAGGCGTGAATGGTTGTAATCAGTTTTAGCCTTCAGAGATATTGATAAGCAATTAAAAGAAAAGAAAAGGAAATTTCACTTTTATCTCTTTTTAATAGAAAAATATTCGATGCACATCATTCATACATGTCTTCCATCATAAATAATTTGACACCTAATGGTCACGTCTGACTACAGTAAATAATTCATACATGTCTTTGAAGTCTTCCGGTAATTTAGGATGTGATTTCAGAGAAAAATATACAAAAGATACTAAGACCATCTCCACTAGAGAACCCCTCAAAGGGTTCTTATCATTAAATTAATCATATAATTAATCATATAATTAATAATAAATTAATCTAAGCAACCCACTCACAACTTTAACTAAAATCACCCCTCCACTAGAGAACCCCTATCAATGGTTTTTAACCATTAAATTATTAATTTTATTAAGATTTTTTTATTTTAGTTCCAATTTATGAAAATTATTAATTTAAAAAACATAAATATTTTACATCACACTAAACATTAAACATATTTTACAAGACCGAAAAACAAATCAAAACCTATTTTAAATTTATTTATAAATTGTCCAAATTGTTATATCAAAATAAGACTTTTTGTAATATCAATAAATTATTTAATTTTTTTTGTAATTTCTTTTCCATTGTTTTTTTTTTTGTATTTTTTAAAAAATATTTCTTTGTAATTATTATTATTGTTTTCGTTTTTTGTTATTTTCAATTTTTTATTTGTTTTTTGTAATTTTTGTTTGAAAAAATCGTTTTTTGTTATTTAAAAAATAAAATTTGTAACTTTTACGATTCTTTCGTTTTGTATATTTTTTTTTCTTGTTTAAAAAGGTTTTCAGAAAAACAGTTTTGAAATAAAAAGAAAAAGAAAAGACAAAACGACAAAAAGAAAAAAAAAACAAAAAAACAAGCAAAGAGACAAACTTGCACTCTGGAGGCAAAAAAAAAGATACAAACTTGCACCCAGTAAAAATACGCCACCTGTCGTTCCTTATGAGGTTCTTAAGTTGCCTATATAGGGAGCGTTTCTTTAGATAGTGGGTCATTTTTCTGATTAAAACATTAATTTTGGAATGGAAATTTGTTTAAGAACCCCTTAGTCACACCAGTGGAGCTGGTCTAAATCAGAGAATCCTAGGCGCCAAAGTAAAAAAGAAAGCAAAAATATATATATTGAAAGACTTGATTGTCCGTAGACTTGCCTGCAAACAAATTTGGAAATGTTTGCCACTCAAAAAGTCAAGCTGATCAACTGTTGCTAAATCAGTCTATTATCATCAGAGAGCAATCATGGGCCATTTTCCCTACACATTCATGAAGATTAAATTCGTCTCTAGTTTTTTCATGAGATCATTGGCCCAATCTCACAAGTCTCTTCTCTTAAGTCAAGGAAAGTCTTTGGAGGCTTAGACATTACCGTAATCGAATGTTAAACCATCATTGGTTGTGATGGTCTGGATGGTCTATGATTCGATAAGACTTTCTTTGACTACAAAAAGAATAGAAGAATCTTGTGAACTTCAGAGCTTATATACATTCGTCTAGATGGAGAGATACCAGACAATACATGGATTATAGTCGAATATCATAGATAAACATTGCAAAACCGTAACGTTGAGAAGTGGCAAAACGCTTCCACCTAGGAAGAAATGCGTGGAAAGAGATACGTTGTCTTCGCCAAGTGTCTTTGTGATTTGAGATTTAGTGTTAGTCTTATGCCTCTTTCGGTTGTAAAGAAGATATGAATTAATCGTTTGGGATAACACATATATTTTGTTTTGTTCTTTGTTTACTTTATCGGCTACCTCGACTCTTCTTCATTTTTTCTTATGTGAACAGATTTAGAATATGTTCATTTTTTTCTTCAGTGATGTGATATGTGTGTGATCATGGACAATGAACTTTTATAGAACACCTGAAGTCGCATAATTGTGCAAGGGAAGTTCATTTATGTTTGAGTTTGATTATACACAATAGATAATTAAATACTTGTGATATGTGAACCAATTCTAAACAAAATGTGGAGAGATGAAGGGTTTATATATGTTATGGGCAGTTTTGATTAAAGAATGTTGGTATTACGGAGGAGAAAAGTTAATGTTCAAAGGGAAGATATATAGTAGATAGTGTATGTTGAGTTAGTTTTTCTGATTGTAGTTTTGAGTTTTTTAAATTAATTAGGCAAATTTGCTCTCCTCCTTCCTTTAAAAAATTATATCAATTTATTTATCAATTAACTACTAGTAGTTTTGTTGTTGTTGTTGTTTCTCCAACGATGTAGACTAGTTTCCAATTGTTTAATAATTGAAGGTTAACATTTTCAACCGAAACTCCAATAACTTAGAATAAAAAATTTGCCTAATAATGTACAACTTACATGAAAATGCATGACCATTATCCAATATCTTACACACAATCAATCATATGAATACATAATTTGTTAAGATAAAACGTGATGTGATGTGACGATGATGTTTTTAGTAGGACAAGTGGAAAACAAAATTACAATATTATATTAGTCAACCTAATAATAATTGTTTTCAAAGATTGAGAAAATGTCTTTTTTTTTTTCGGCAAATTGAGAAAATGTCTAAGTAGTTGCTTCCAAGAAATGAATTAAACAGCTCAGTTTTAGTAGCTTTTTTCTCTGTTAGAGTTAATGCGGTATCGTGTGAAGAGGCACCCTGAACATGCTCCGTACGGCTTTGTCATATGTCATGCAATAATTGATTATTTATCGTAAGACATTTCTATAATTTAAATATATAACACTAGTTCATAGAAAAAGCACCAAGTTGGCAAATTGATTATTAATCAATTACTAATTATTATATCTCAAGTACATTTGAAAGTCAACGGTTCAGGCAAAACTCCTCTCATCCTCTTGACAACTTGCTCCGCCTCAAAAGTCCGGTGATAGAGAGGCTGAGCCACGGAGTTCGTATCGAGGTAGTACAAACAAAGAACCATCAAAACCGAGTTGATAAACATCGGTATGGGACCAAAAAGCCACAACAAAAGATTAAGAGCCAAGTAGAGTGCTCTAAGGCCTAATGACCAGAAGTTACCACCTCTCAAGATGGCTCTCTTCACTATTTCGGACGGGATATCTTCGCCGGGAGTGGTGATAAGATAGTTGGCGTGTAGAAAACATCTCGTGGATTGAAGGAAACAACAGAAAGAGACAAGAAAACATATGAGAAGAGAGGTGTATTTAATGATCATTGTGATTGGACTTGTGTCTCCATAGACAAAATGTCCCGTAAAGACTGTCATATTGACCGGTGAGCTCCCGATCCAGGCGCCGATAAGTGAACTCAATGTTAAAGCAATCGATGCCATGAATGTTGATGCTGATATGCTGCTCGAAAGAACGGTTAAAGCGCAAGCCAATTCATCTTTTCTTGCCTATATTAATCAATTCAGGTAACAATTATAAGATAAGTAATAACAAAAAGGTTTTGAAGTAAAACATTATATAGAGAACCATATGCGATAATTTTGAAAAGATTTTGTAGTATAAGAGAGGACTTGCCTGCATGACACGTTCGACCCAAATGGACTTATCGATGTTCATGAAACCGATAATGGTGTGGTAAGGAAAATAAAGGATTCGATAGAGAAGAAATAGATGGTAAGATAAAATTATGATCAAACCAAATGGGACAAGAACCAAATCTAAGTACTCTCTTTGCAAAATGATATCCATCTTCTTCCTTTCTCTCTACTATTCTGTTCTAAGATGTGTATATATCTTGATTACTATATATATATGTCTACACATGTAAATGTGTGTAGATATGGTTGTTTTTAATTATTTTTGCGTATAGAATAAAGATTAAGGAAGAGAAACAGGAAGAAAGTTGAGATTTAGAGGAATCTTGGACGTATGGAATATCCAACTTTGCTTCATTTCATCTTTGAGTAGACTTATTATTTTTAATGGAAATATATTAAAGAATACTTTTTAGATCTTGGCAGCTTCTGTAACTGTCTTGTATATAATAAAATAATAATGTGGATTAAATATACACGTTAGTAGTGATTAAAATAATTGCATGAAATAGGATGTTTTTGTGTGTTGCGTATGCTATGGGGACAAGAAAAGTGAAGACTGAAAACCTTATTCTGTGGCCAAAAACAGAGAAGCGGAGAGACATGATTTTCAACTTGGGCCATTGAGAACGGGCTTCTTATTGTTAGCCCACTTAAAGCATTGGCTTAAGTTATAATTTAGTGACTTAATTTGTCAATGTCAATAATTTGAAAAAAAAACTAGGAGAACAGTTATTACAAACAACTTCTAGATGATTTTTTGGAGGCTGTTATTGGCAACAAAAGTTATGTAGATTTGGTAAATTTGAAAGGTTGAGAGATTTGCTAAATTTCTAAAGAGTTTTATATATTTCAAAAATTTAGTTATAAGAATTAAACAAATGTTAAACTTTCAGACATCTACTACGCTTACTAGCTAATCGAAGAAGTCAATGTCAACGAATACTATGAAAGTGATGATCGATATTTGACTAGCGTCGACCGACATCATAAGAGTGTCGATCGTATTCAAACCTAGCACTTGTAAAACAAACCATGGGTATGCTGCATCATTATCAATTCCATTACCATCTGCGTATGACGCAAAGAAGCCCCTATTTTATGTATTATAATCGAAGTTCTTAAGGATTTTGGTTTATTCTATTCCATTCAAAACTTAGATCTCAAGAAAATTGTAAATGTTTTTGTTTTTTTAATATAAGAAGAGCACTTATCCTCAGTTTAGTTCCCTTCTCAGAGTTCATATTAGTTTTATTTTTAATTCTTAGTATATTACTATGTATGTCATCATATTCTTTCTCCCATGTTGAATCAAGAAGTAAGTGAATGAAAATTCAACTAATATCATCATTGTAAGAAACCATATGTAAGAGCTAGGTCTCACACCAAGAAATTTATAGATTTTGTGGAGAGTATTCAAGGCTAAATCTCTGTAAGAAATCAAAGAATGACTAAGTCGGCGAGTGATTTTTATTGATAATGATTCTTGGTGATACAAAGTGAGTAATTGTGTTTAGAATACAAGAGTTGTTCAGCTAGTTTTCTCGTGGAGATCGAGGAGAGTCCATATTTTCACGTCTTTCTCTACTTTTTTTTCTCCAACGTGGTTTGTTGCTCTCCGAGATTTTAGGCTCCCACTACCAAATCTTTCTCATAAAATCTCTCCAAGCCTTATCTCCTTAATTCAAACTGCTCTCAGTCCACTGAAACGAGCACCTTGATCGAGTAGCTAAACTTTCAGTTGGGCCTCCAACGGATAAACTGACCGATGGGCCTGTTGCGCAGCCCATTTGACTGAGTGGGGGATTCCCGTCCCCAACACTATATATGTTTGACTCTAAAGCTTTCATCCAATGTTTTGAAGTTCTTAGTTCAATCAGTTTCTTGGTTCCTTTTGTTAATTAGGTAAAGTTTGTGACCCGGACAATGTAATCAATGTATCCGGTAAATACAAACCTTTTAACAAAAAGATAAAAAAAAGGAACGAAGAGTCGTACGTGACCAAAAAAAAAAAAAAAGAAAAAAAAAGAACGAAGAGTTATATGAATGGGTCAACAATACTAACAATTGTTTCCAAATATAGAGAAAATGTTGAAGTAGTTGCTTCAAANAGGTTTTTTAAAAAAAAAAAAAAAAAAAAAACCCGGGTTTTTTTTTTTTTTTTTTTTTTTTTTTTTTGGTAGAGAATAGCTCAGGTTTATCATGAGAATATTTTAAAACAAAAGACGATCAAAACACTTCTGGAAAATGCTCCATATACATGGGGGCTTTCTCAAGTCTCATGCAATAATTGGTCGGAAAAACTATACGAATATATCTCAAGTGGATTAAACCCTAAATCGGTCCAAGTGGTTTGAGGTTTTAATATTTAAAGGTGCTTATTTTGTGTTCCTTCTCAAGATCCTTATATATTTTTGAAGTATATGCAAGATTTTAAAATCCCACGCAAAAATTTCAGAAATTAATCCCTGTTTTTTTTTTTTTTTTTTCTCTTAAACAAATCAACCTCACCCAAGCGATGTTCTTGAAATAATGTACACTAACTACTCACATTGTTACACGAAACATAATTGTTTTGAAAACAAATGGCAATACTTAGTTTTAGAATTATTTTGAAAATAATTCTGGTTAAGTTACAGTTATTAAAAACTAAAACCGAATCAATCTTACTAGTGGAAAATTTAAATAGAAGGCCAGCGTAGCACTTGTGAGATTTCACGTACCAAACAAATCATTTGGTCCCGTTGTAATGAACATATATGCAGTAAACAATGTAAGTAATATTCGTTTATGTTTAAAGTTAAATACACGATATGATTCCATATATAACAATCAATTATCAAATTTTGTGATAGAATTGTACAAATCCATAACTCGTATAAATTTGTTCTGGAACAATTTTGTAATTGGTAAACCGTGGTTCGTTGTTAATGTTCCACCCAGGTTCATAATTATAGGGTCGTGCCTATTTATTAAAAAAACTGGTCTATGGGATATGGCCTTTTATTAGGATTTTTCAGACTGCATCTTATTAGGGATTAAAGTCCCACATCGGAAGTTAGAAGTGATCATTAGTAATATATAAAGGGATTGTGCCTCTCCACTTATCGTCAATTGGTTTTAAGTTGGATGTCCATGAACTTTAACATGGTATCAGAGCCCACAAAGCCCAAATGGGTGTAACCAATCCACAATATCTAACCCGATCCGTTATCGATCTGACCCGATTTGGTCCATCGATCCTTGCCCGAACATACCGAGATTAATGGCCAGAGAGCCATCATCTCGAGGGGGCGTATTAGGGATTAAAGTCTCACATCGGAAGTTAGAAGTGATCATTAGTAATATATAAAGGGATTGAGCTTCTCCACTTATCGTCAATTGGTTTTAAGTTGGATGTCCATGAAACAAACGTTTTACTTCATATATAAAGTTTACCAGTAAAAATGTTTTTGCCCCTTTGTTAGTTTTGTGTCATGAACTCACATCGCCAACAATAATCTGTCAAAGTTAATCCATGTTTTAATACAAAAAAAATTATTCTCTGTATATACGCGTCCGGTTTAACTTTTTTTTGGGGATCCCGAATAAATTTTTTTAAAGAAAATTATTATAAAAAAGAGGGTTAATATATATATATTTTGAACCCTTATTTATAACAATTTTTGTTTTCCAAAATTTTGGGCTCTTTTAATATGGAACACGAAAGGGAGTTTGGACTGTGGCTCTTTTTTTTTTCTTTTACCAAGTTCTTCTTTAGCAACTTGTCTTCATAGCTATATAAGCTTTATTTATGCTTGTTTAACCCCTTTAACATACATAGGTTTATATAAATGACTGCATTTTATATATTATAATTTTGTAAACTATTATCAACTACATTGTAAATGGAATCTTGTAGTATATTTTTGACAGTAATTTGTTCTACTTTTGTATTAAATATACTATAGAAATTTAAATTAAATAGAAATATATATATATATNTATATATATATATATATATATATATATATATATATATATATATATATATATTGTATTATTTATAACCTTATAACTCCTAGGCACGGCTGTGTATATATATAATTTTTGTGCGTGTGTATGAATTGCACATATTATTTCTTGTATTAATTATTTAATTATTGACTAAACTTCAGTCAATAAATATGAATTAAAGCAGCACCTCTTCTCCATTAATTCATAACCATAGTCTAATTAACTAAACTCTATCAAATGATTAGAATTTATTTACGTCCAAAAATTCGCATATACATGCGTTCCACCACCTTCGTGGTATAAATATGAGACAAAATCACAAACATTCTACACACAAATATCACTCCACATTCTAAAAATACAAAAGAGCAAAAGAGAGAAATGACAATAGAAGAGGTAGAAGATGACTACACAAAAGATGGAACTGTTGATCTTAGAGGCAATCCAATTCGAAGATCCCAAAGAGGTCGATGGAAAGCTTGCTCCTTCGTTGTTGGTATTTATTCTTTCAACTATTTTTACTC
Organism: Odontarrhena argentea; assembly: GCA_900406245.1. Taxonomy (NCBI): domain Eukaryota; kingdom Viridiplantae; phylum Streptophyta; class Magnoliopsida; order Brassicales; family Brassicaceae; genus Odontarrhena; species Odontarrhena argentea. The sequence continues at coordinate 7,826 of OVAF01001533.1, read as the reverse complement.
TTAACCTTAACAGTTTTAGTTTGGTTTTTAGATTATGATATGAATATATCTTAAAGTCTGATATGAGTCAATGCTTACGAGAGAAAGTTAAAATTTATAACGTATACATATAGCCTAACATATAACTCAACTTTCCAAATGACAAGCATGCATGCATAGAGTACTCAAGAGTCAAGACTATAGTAATCTACACAAAATTTAATTCGACAATATTAATTTACACAAAACATTACTCAAATAAATTACTAGATGAAATAATCTATACTAATTTGCACAAAATTTAATTCGACAATAGTAATCTTGGTTATATAATCTTATTATTTGTTCATGCTTTTAATTGATGTTTAATATGTATGATTAGTGTACGAGGCATTTGAGAGGATGGCTTACTATGGGATATCGAGCAATCTGGTGATATACATGACAACTAAATTGCACCAAGGCACAGTCAAGTCTGCAAACAACGTGACCAATTGGGTTGGGACTATTTTTCTCACTCCCATCTTGGGTGCTTACATCGCGGATGCTCATCTTGGTCGTTACGTCACTTTCGTTATTTCTTCTGCAATATACTTTTTGGTACGTATAGTTCTTATTTAACATTAATAAAACCAGTAATAAAACATGAAAAGATTAATTATTATGTGAAGAGAAAAAGGGATAACATTACAATATGTTGAAATAAAAATTATAATGACGTACCAGCTAATGTTCATACGTTTGATCAATTTACAGGGGATGTTGTTGTTAACATTATCAGTATCTATACCTGGACTTAAACCACCTGAATGTTCAGCTAAAAATGTTGAAGACTGCGAAAAAGCTTCCACCTTACAATTAGCGGTTTTCTTTGGCGCATTATATACATTAGCCATTGGTACAGGCGGTACAAAACCGAACATTTCGACAATAGGGGCTGATCAGTTCGACGTGTACCATCCAAAGGAGAAAATTCATAAATCATCATTCTTCAACTGGTGGATGTTTAGTATCTTCACTGGCACTCTCTTCGCCAACACGGTTCTTGTGTATGTTCAAGATAATGTAAACTGGACTTGGGGTTATGGGATTCCAACTTTAGGACTTGCTATTTCTATTATTGTTTTTTTGGTGGGTACTCCATTTTATCGCCATAAACTCCCCATGGGAAGCCCTTTTATGAAGATGGCTCGAGTCATTGTTGCTTCACTTTGTAATGCCAATGCACGGATGACACGTGATCCCACGCACTTCCACGAGCTGCCTTTAGTGGAATATGAGCAGAAAGGCACCTTTCCAACCAAAGCCACTCCAAGTCTAAGGTAATGTCTCTCTATATATATAATTAAGAAATTAAACATTGGTTTTAAATTCTTTGCTAATTTTGGATAAAAATGTTTTGTAGTTAAGTAATTATCGATTTAATTAAGATTTGGTTGGTTTTTGGATCAAATATAAGAAAAAAAAAAATTTCGTTATATTTAGTTAAATCAATTTATAATGTACAATTTGTTTTATTACTAGAGTTTGCTTCGGTTAATTATACTTTACTTTGAGTATGTGCATAGTAAATAATGATTTTACTGTAAAGAGTATATAACATGTAACTTGTTATTCAGATTCTTAGATAGGGCTTCACTCAAAACAGGAACAAACAACCAATGGAGGCTTTGCACTATAACAGAAGTTGAAGAAACAAAACAAATGCTAAGAATGTTACCTATCATGGTTGTCACTTTCGTCCCAAGCGCGATGATCGCTCAAGTCAACACTTTGTTTGTCAAACAAGGAGCCACTCTAAACGCAAAGATCGCTGGAAATTTCAGCATCCCACCAGCAAGTCTCGCCGCATTTGTCACAATCTCATTACTCATTTCCATAGTACTATATGATCGAGTTTTTGTCAAGGTAACCCGAAAATGGACTGGAAATCCAAGAGGCATTACTTTGCTTCAAAGAATGGGAATCGGAATTATGTTTCACATCACCCTCATGATCGTCGCATTTGTCACTGAAAGGTATTGTATCACTCATGATTTTCCATCTTAAACCAAAATTTTGGGTCCAAACTCATTTGTTATAAGATTTTAAATACAACTTAGTACTTAACATAAATATTTCAATAGAGACAATTTTTTTTTTTTTTTCTCATCTCTTATATTACTTATTATGCTATTACAAATTTTAGAACAACTCCGTGAACTATTCTACTAGGAAAAATTATACTAATCTTACAAACCCTTTTTTTTTTTTACCACATTTCTTATTTTTATTTGGCATTTTTTTTTTTGTAACAGGTATAGACTACAAGTGGCTGCTGATCATGGTCTCAGTCACCAAACCAAAATAAAACTACCTTTAACGATATTTGCTTTGCTTCCTCAATTCGTTTTGATGGGTATGGCCGATGCTTTCCTAGAAGTTGCGAAGCTCGAATTTTTCTACGATCAAGCTCCTGATGGCATGAAAAGTTTGGGAACATCATATTCCTTAACAAGTTTAGGAATTGGGAATTTCTTGAGCAGTTTCATGTTGTCGACGGTTTCTCGGATAACCAAGAATCGAGGAAGGGGATGGATTTTAAACAATCTCAATGAATCTAGGCTGGATTACTATTACTTGTTCTTTGCAGTTCTTAATTTTGTTAACTTCGTCTTGTTCTTGGTCGTGGTTAAGTTTTATGTTTACAAAGCTGAGGTTACTGATATAGTGGTTGCAAAAGAAGAGGAAGTGAAGGCTGAAGGCAATGGATTTCATGGAGAATTAACAAACTGAGATCTTATATAGTTTTTCGATTTCTTTTCGCGGCTTTGGCTTTTAGTTTTTTTTTTTCATTGTGTTTAATTGAAAATTTGCAGTTTAATGTGGTCATTTGAAATCTTAAGTTCAGATTTTAATAAAAAAATTTAGTTGGCTTGCTCATACTGTCAATATGATTGGTATTTCAAATTTCACCTAAAAATGGTCAACTGATAAATTGAGTTAAGACACATATACTTGGTAAAGATCAATAGAAATGTATTGGTACGCATTTGGTAGATGTGTTTGCATATATCCAATTTTTTGTTTGGGATTTAATATTTTAGCTACATGAAACAGATATAGTAGATTGCAATGAAAGATTATATAAAAACGTTTTTAAAGATAGATGTTGATCAATATACAATTTTAATGCAATACTGTTCTATGCATTTTTTTCTTCCCTTTAACAAAGACCAACCAACCAAACAACTTGTGTATATCAAGCAATATATTACAATTTTCCCTTTGGAGTATAAACTTCTCTTTCTTTAATTTAAATAGAGAAAATAAGATTACAGTTTGTATAAGAGTACAATTACAAGCACCAAACACAGGCTTTCTTCGTCTTTTAGCTTGTAATATAACATCAAATATGATGATGTAAAGGAAATATATGTGTTCAGACTTTTCGCATGAGTTTGTTCCAAAAAAAAAAGTGGTTAGAGAAGTGTATGATGTTATGAAATTCATTATTATAAAGCAGTTGAATGATTAATTTATCTTATTAATAGGGAGGGAGTCTAGACTTTTGAGGTTAAATGATTAGAAAATGAAGTAATGTGTAGAAATTGAATTAGACTTTTTTTGTTTGAGAAGTGATGACGTTGAAATTTTAATTATTGTAAGGAAGTTGAATGGATAGAATTTGATTGTGGCAGTTTGGTCAACAATTTTTAAAGGACAATACTATAATTTTCTTAGTTTTGTATAACATTTTATAACAAATGTATATATACAATTCTAAAATTTGCCTTAATCTCCATGAACCTAGGCACCACATTGCATTTATGGTTTATCTGTCGTTGCGGCTCTGCACCAGTAATTTTAGCTATGATGGCAAAACATTTATCCTAACAAAAAGTCTTTGATAAATTAATTGTCAACACGAAAAGTTGTTACTAGCTACAAGTTTCATAACAGGGCTGCACTAGAATACACACACTATAATAGGTTCATAATTTTGCTTCATGAAACTAACAAAACATGGCACAAATTATATCTTATATTCACTATTTAATTGTTGACTACACTTGAGTCAATAAATATGAAATTCTAACAAAATATCATATGTGTTCATGAGTGACTTACGTCGAATGATTCGCATCATGATACACGGGAACCATTATATTTTTTTTGTATATATATATGAGACAAAATGTAAACTCTCTGCACACAGATATAGACACAAAACAAAGAAAATATACAGAAGAGAGAAATGACAGTAGAAGAGGTAGGAGATGACTACACAAAAGATGGAACTGTTGATCTTAAAGGCAATCCGATTCGAAGATCTCAAAGAGGTCGATGGAAAGCTTGTTCCTTCCTCGTTGGTATTTATTCTTTAAACTCTAGATTTACAACTTAATATTAATATTTAGATTATGATATATTCATATCATAAAACTGACATAATTCATGATTTTTTTTTTCTTTCAAAAATTATGAGAGAAAGTGGAAATTTTGATGACGTATCTTATGATTCTTATCTTACATCTTTACGAAAATATATGGAATGACGAAAAAAAGAAAGAAAAAAGAAGAATTATCTCCAAGAAAAATAATGTTTTGATACCTTTTAAATTTGCAAATAGCAAGTTTTTTTTGTGTATTATTGTTTGTAAACTAATGTTTTGATATAACTAGTGTATGAGGCGTTCGAGCGGATGGCTTATTATGGGATAGCAAGCAATTTGGTTATATACATGACAACTAAATTACACCAAGGCACAGTCAAATCTGCCAACAACGTGACCAATTGGGTTGGGACTATTTTTCTCACTCCCGTCTTGGGTGCTTACATCGCAGACGCTTACCTTGGTCGCTATCTCACTTTCGTCATCTCTTCTGTTATTTACTTTTTGGTACGTATAATTTTTATTTAAGAATTAAGAAAAAACTAGAAACAAATATGGAAAGGTAAATTAATATGTTGAAATAAAAACTATATAATGACGTACCAACTAATGTTCATACGTTTGATTAATTCACAGGGGATGTTGTTGTTAACATTATCAGTATCTGTACCTGGAATCAAACCACCTGAATGTTCAGCAACTAATGTAGAAGACTGCGAAAAGGCTTCCACATTACAATTAGCGGTTTTCTTTGGAGCATTATATACATTAGCGGTTGGTACAGGCGGTACAAAAGCGAACATTTCAACATTAGGGGCTGATCAATTTGACGAATTTGACCCAAAGGAGAAAATTCATAAACATTCATTCTTCAATTGGTGGATGTTTAGTGTCTTCATTGGTACTCTTTTCGCCAACACGGTTCTTGTCTATATTCAAGATAACGTGGGATGGGGTTGGGGTTACGGTATTCCAACATTGGGACTTGGTATTTCCATTGTTGTATTTTTGTTGGGCACTCCGAATTACCGCCACAAACTCCCCTCAGGAAGCCCTTTCATGAAGATTACTCGAGTCATTGTTGCTTCACTTCGTAAAGCCAGTGCACCGATGACGCAGGATCGCACTCGGTTCCACGAGCTGCCTCCAGTTGAATACGAGCAGAAAGGCACATTTCCGATCCACCCAACTCTAAGTCTAAGGTAATGTGTATATTTTTGCTAAGATTGATCATTTTGGTTTTCGGGTGAGAAATATGGTCTTGAAATCTCTACTAATTCTAGAATATTTTTTTTTTTGGTTTTACATAGCGAAAGCTATTTATTATGCGTATTTTCAAGATTTTGGTTTATTCATATCAATTTAAAATCTTAGATCTCAAAGATTGCGCAATATGTTTTGACAAGGTTTGTAGTCTAATGATTTGTGTTCGAGCTGTCATTGTGTTACAGTCTGGTTCGACTCCAAATAATACATATTGCATGTTGTTTTTTTGGTTATAATTTATTTTGGATCTCAGTACAATACATACTAATTTTAGTTTAAAAAGTATATAACATGTAACTTTTGTTATGCTGCAGATTTTTCGACAGAGCTTCACTCAAAACAGGAACAAACAACCAATGGAGTCTTTGCACTATAACCGAAGTTGAAGAAACGAAACAAATGCTAAGAATGTTACCTGTCATGTTCGTCACATTTATCCCAAGCGCGATGCTCGCTCAAGGTGGCACATTGTTTGTCAAACAAGGAGTCACTCTAAACGCGAAGATCACTGAAAATTTCAGCATCCCACCAGCAAGTCTCAACGCCTTCGTGACACTCTCAATTCTCATTTCCATAGTTCTGTACGATCTAGTATTAGTGAAAATAACCCGAAAATTCACTGGAAATCCGAGAGGCATTACTATGCTTCAAAGAATGGGAATTGGTATTATACTTCACATCATCATCATGATCGTCGCATTTGTCACTGAAAGGTATTGTATAACTGACGACCAAAATGTTTTTCGAAAATTTCGGACTTAATACTTAGCATAAATATGTCACAAACTATTAGAAAAATATTTAAACTTATTAATGTGGCTATTAAACTTGTTAAGCAGAAATATGTTACAAACCTTTTTTTTTTTTTGCATTTATTTTCTTAATTTTTATTTATTGGTGATTTTGTAACAGGTATAGACTACAAGTCGCTGCTGATCATGGTCTTACTCACAAAACCGGAATAAAACTACCTTTGACGATATTTGCTTTGCTTCCTCAATTCGTTTTAATGGGTACGGCCGATGCTTTCCTAGAAGTTGCAAAGCTCGAATTTTTCTACGATCAAGCTCCTGATAGCATGAAAAGTTTGGGGACATCGTATTTCTTAACCAGTTTAGGGATAGGGAATTTCGTGAGCAGCTTCTTGTTGTCGACTGTTTCTCGGATAACAAAGAATCGAGGAAGAGGATGGATTTTGAATAATCTTAATGAGTCTAGGCTGGACTATTATTACTTGTTCTTTGCTATCCTTAATTTGGCTAACTTCCTCTTGTTCTTGGTCGTGGTTAAGTTTTATGTTTATAAAGCCGAGGTTACTGATCTAGTGGTTGCCAAAGAAGAGGAAGTGAAGACTGAAGACTGAAGACTGAAGACAATGGATGTTAAGGAGAATGAAAAATGTTAGATCACTGGTTTCTCTTATTTAAATTTTCTACTTTTTCACTTTATTTATTTTTCATTATGTTTGTATTCAAAATTCACAATTTAAATGTGGTCATTTGAATTTCTATATAAATAAAATTGGATGGTTTTGTGATGAGTTACCAGTGTAGTGACACTTTCGATTAAATTTATATCTCTACCATTCTAATGAATAATAAATTAGTTGTTGTAGTATAGTTAAGGGTCGAATTACAAGGATCAAAGACTACATCGCAGATCTTAGGATTTTGATTAACCTAAGACGAAAATAAAGTGGGGATTTTGCCTAACCTAAATAAATAACTTAGGAAATTTAATTAAGGTTCTAAAAAAATAAAAAAGTGCTAGGTTTGAAATTCTTCAAGACCCAGATATCACAGATCAAACCATCTACCGAAGGTTTCAATTAAGAACCATCTAGAAATTAAACATAAAAGGTAGACAATCCACTAAGTTGTCGGTTGATCTTAAGATTGCAGACAAGCCTTATCGAACTGGTTTGATCCGTTCACAAATTGCCATAACATCAATTCTCATAGGCTAAGGACAATANGTGGAGAGGTGCTAAGGAGTTGCTTGGGAGTGTCTAGAGAAGGCACAAGAAGGTTTAGAGTGGAGCCATGAAGGTTTTGGGGAGTTTGAACCAAAGTTACCCGAAGGATCAATGCCAAGGGGTCTAAAGAAGCAGGTGTATGGAAGCCTTATCCATGGAGTTTGAAGCTGAAGTTTTGGGACAAGATAGAGAATTGAAGCAGCTATCCATAGGAGGTGGAATCATCCAAA
>OVAF01001532.1:7946-21228 GCA_900406245.1 Odontarrhena argentea | reverse complement strand
CACCTGAAAAACTTCAGGAATAAATGTGCGATTTTGAGAAACTTGGGGAATTAAATGACCGTTTTCCCCTAGTTTAACTCTAGTATCAAATTATCATGACTAATTGTAATTTAGTGGTTTGTGGTAGTGTTGTTATTGTGTTGCCCAACTTAGTGTATAATATTATTGAATCGTTGTTAAAAACATTAAAATTTATACTGCTTATCAAACAGGAATGCGAGCTATTATAATGACAATGTACACGGGGTAAGACTCAATCAATGTGAGATAGTTCATACCCATACTTGAGTCGGGTTACCGAGCCGATGGATCATGTTTATATTCTGATGGGCCGTATCTTCTGGGCTTTACTTCTGCTAACTGAACTTTGTGGATTAGGGTTGACCTTTTTTCATAAAAAACCTTGTGTATTAGGGTTTTGAGTTAAGCCGCCTCAGAGCCCCTATATAAATAAACGCAGCTTCTCTTTCCTCTCATAAATACCCTCTCTAGATTAGCTTCGTCAACCTCAATAGTTTCCGATAGATGTCTTAGCTTCTGATCTCGTGTTTATTTTTTGTTGTGTTCTTATGTTTAGATAAATCGAAACCAAACCCATTGAAGAAGAATTCCCAAAGATAGGAAGTGCCGTATGACACATAAAAACACAGTAAGCGGACTGAACGACGATGCATCCGGCGATAACCCATCCCCCGGTCTGACCGGCCGGGTTATCCACCGTACTTCCCACCGTTCTGTGTCTGCTTACTGTGGTGTTTGATTTTAAACGGGTTTCTGAGGGTACTTTTGATCTTTTCGTGTTTTTGTATTGTCCGATGCCACGTTGAGGATAGCTTTTAAGGCAATGATCTTCGATGTCACATTGGACAAAAACAAATGTTCGTGCTTCGCTTTTCTGATAGGAACCTGTGGATCTTGTGGTCTACGGGGCCATTCTAGCGATTACATTATTTTTATTCATTACTAGTATTGTTATTGGGGGAGATTATCGATGATGATTAATTGCTAAAATATGGAATTACCGTCTGATATTTTTGATGTGAAAAACGCTGCTTGGCTGAGTTTTCTTCCCAAATTTTTGAGATGTGGTTGTTTTATGGACAGTGACGATAGATAAAGGTCTCGTTCGTCGTAATATCGGCCTTTACAAGCCTATTTGCCGATTACTCTGTTATGTTCTCTGAGTCCAATACTCTCTTTTTTTTTGTTTTGTTTTATTTTTCATGGTTTCTGATGATTGGCCGATGATTAAAAAGATTTAAGACAAGCATATGTCTAAATTATCCGTGTTGATAAACATAATCATCTTAATGAGGCTGATTTCTTATTAATTTGTTTTAGATAATGATATTAGGAAAGGGTCAAGTGAGGAATATAACGCATAGTTCAGATGATATAATCAACCGTGATTACAGATCTTGTAGCATAGTCTTTCGCTCCTATCTGATGACCTTTCTCTTTTCATTTTTTGGTTTTTGTCTAGTTTTTCTGATCATTCTACTTTGAGCAGATGATGTTTATGTTTGGTTTGGTGCGTGATATTAATTATCTGTGTTAAGTGTGAAGACCTTTAAAATCTGAGGGCTTAGGGCTGACAAAAAGATTAGTCCGCCTCTGTTGGATCTGGGTTAAACAGTGGAATAACTCTCTCACAAACAAAGGACTATGATTATATAACCTGTAGACTATGATTATATAACCAGTGATCTGCACTCTGACATCTCTTATAGTGTGGTCGGTATACACAAGTCACATTTACCACAATCCATAGCAGCTCAAGTGGTTCTGTATAACATCTGTAAACAGAAGAACAGAGAATCGATGCTGCTATGGGTTGTGCTTTGGTCAGGTCACTGATTTGGGTAACTTAATGCTCCATAGGTTTTGGGCAGTACTTCGCTTGTGCATTTTGGTTAGTGGTTCGCTTTTGTTCTCCGGTTCCAATAACTGGTTGATCTCAGTATGCGTTCGGTCGGTCTGGTTCCAATAACCAAACTGTATGAAACACCAAAAAATACTTAAATAATATATGACAATAACATACTCGGATACTCGAATTGGTTATTTTTATTTGAACTATCTAAAATACTCGAATTAACCTTAAAAAATTATATTAACTACTTGAATACAAATTGGTAATCTACTTCCGGAAAGTGTTACACGAGAACATTGTTTGCAATCTTATGTGGCAAGAGCAGGACCTTGCTGGCTCCATGAAGACATGCAACGTGAAGCACTCCTCCGACAGACTACCGGAGTTTACTCTGCTTTTCTGTGTGGTCTGGTTTCGTGGGACTGTCCCCTTTTTTATTTTCCTTTGTAAAAGCCTATTGGCCAGCTCAAAGCCCATCTTCCTATTCAATAAAGTGTTACTCAGTTCTTGGTTCATGAATCTTGGTGATCTTCGGAATCAGATGGGCCCAATCTTAATTCAAAATCAGAGGACCGTTAGAATGAGGATGTCACTAAATATGAGCTGCGTGGTCCATAGTAAAATGAAGATCTTATATTCAGCAAGCACTAATACAGTACCAAATATTTTTTTTGTCAATTTACCACAAAGTTAATATATATGATAAAAGTATGTTTTACCTTTACTAAATTAAAATACTGTTTTTTAAGAAAACAAATTCGATTTTTTAATCTATGAAATTATTTTCAAGAAATGTGGAGTAGAAATCTTATATTTTTGAATTTCGAAAATAAGACAATGCCACTTGCGAATCCAATTCATCCATCCATATTTTCTAACAGTCATGACATTATTTATCAAACAAAATAAAATAAACAAAGTAGATTAATATTTTTTTTGTAGCAAAAAGAAAGAATAAAAAATTAAGGAGAGAAAGCAAAAAAAGGTTTGGACAAGGTACACTTCTTTTAAGGCTTTAAAAGTTGAAACTGATGCACACGCACGCACTGATCAAACACACAAAAGATATACTAAAGCAACCCATAGCTTTGGGTTCACTTGTCCCTTCTCTTCCTCCTAAATTACCTTTTTCATTTGATTATTGTTTATGTTTATACTATTGATGTGTTATTGTTCTCTTCATTTGGCCTTGGGTTTGATATTTTAATTCTCATGAAGTGACCCTTAATTCTTGTAAGTAACATGCACCTGGAGAACCTTTTCCATCTATGTTTAACAATTCGATTTTACTGCACATATGCATTGCATAAACTCGAAGGTCTACAAAAGTAGTTAACAAGTGAAGGGCTAAATATCATAGTAACCTTAATTAATTATTGACCCTAAATACCTGCACTTTTGAATTAATGTTCATAGGTAAATCATCACATAAACGCAAAATTAAAATATTTAAAACATTTCAAAAAATCTCTCATACGTAAATGCAAAACTCTTAATGTTAAAAAAATGTCAATGTAAGTTTTGCGTATACAAAACATACACATGATTTTACTAAAAAAAGAGAATAAAAATTGTATCTTGAAACAAATTAGAACTCCAAAATTAAGATGTAAAATGCATATAATTTTTGTGAAATAATCACAATGTTTTAATATAGATTATTAAATGAAGTCTTAAGGATTATCATAAGAATTTATTTTATTTTTTAATAGTGAGAACATAGAATACATGATCGGACACGATGCCAGTCGGATTTTAACCTTCGAAATCAAAGCTGGTAAAAAAACATAAATCAAACAAGCGAGACTAGTAAGGAAATTACATTAAGTGAAAGGGAAATACAATTAAACCTATCTTAACAGGAAATCTAGAATCTAATTAGGAACGAAAGATGTTTATATTCGTGAATCCAAAACAAATGCATATCTTTATACGTTATAAGTTAGCTTGCAAAAGGGTTAATTAAATTAGACTTGGGAACTCGACCTAACCTCTAGGTTGCAGTGTATATACGTCATCATGTCATTGTAATGATGCGTTTATACACCACAGGTACGTGCACACTATGAGTTTCTCCATCCAAATATAAATATGATTTTCTTTGTTTTATAGAAAATATACTTATTATAATTTAAATTATGGGAGTGAAGTAGCGATCAACTTTCTGGAAGCATGGATCCATGTTTTCCGATATAAACTTCTTTTTTAACTTTAAGAAATGAACCTTTCTATGGTGATAACGACGGTCTGACTCTGAACACTCGTGTTTAGGGAATTATCATTTTAGTCTCTCAATCAATCTCCACCACGTTAAACTAAATTTTCTCCTTTTCTTTTTTTCTTTCTTTCTTTTGTATTCATTTTCTCTTTTTGTCATTTAATGATTGTTTTTTTCCTGTTAATATGACTACTAGTTGTATTTGTGGTGATTTTCACACAACTACTTTAATATAATCACTACAAAAATGTATCTTTATGGTGTCATTTATTTTTAAACTTAGCATCATTTTTTAAGTGATACTAGAATTAAAAATGACACTAAATCATCTGACACTAAAAAATAAATGACGTTAACTAAGAGTTTTCTTGTAGTGAATGATTCAACTGACTCTCTTTTCGACCATTCAAAGAATATAAAGCCATAATAAGAGGTTTAGTACTGGACATCAGGAGAGTTAAAGAGGTTTTGAAATAGTTTTTTTTTTTTGTCAACAGTTTTGAAATAGTTTAATTAAATAAAAATTATAAAATAGAGTGGTAGAGTAAACGATTAAAAAGAAAATTGAGTATGGTCATACATGATATCTCTAATTGTTATCGTTTTTGGGATTGATAACTATGAATATATCTGATATAGCTACTGCAATTTTATAAAATAAAAATAAAAATAAAAATATTTTTGGATAACTCAAAACTAAATATATTTTTTTTTTGTATAAAGAAAAAAAAACAAACTTTGTGTAGCTCTAATCAAAACTAAAACTAAATAGACACATCATTTTTGTCAAATAAAATGAATATATCGTACAATCAAACATTGTAGACTTTTAATTACCTATATTAAATTTTAAGTAATGAATATAGTAAAAAAATTAAAAAAACAAAAAAACATATTTATTAGTGTAATGTTCGGAGATTCCCATACATATTTTAAGCAGTTTTTTTTTTAAATGATTGCTTGTTTGAAAAAAACTTCATGGAAAAAAATAATAGATTAAGAAGTTAGACAAAACATCATAAATAAACAAATGCGTGTTATTACTTATTAAGTTATTAGACATGAATGATTTATCATAACAACAAAAAAATCCTTAAAACAATGGTTTGATGCGTCAACAACTTCAATATTTGTTTCTTCATTTTTTAGTTGAATCTAAAAAACCTCACATCACAAGTATTTTGAGTTGAATCTAAACAAAACGATTTCTAATCATTTCCATTTTGTTTTATTTTTTTTTGGGACACAAAAGAAGCATAGTGAATTTTATGAAATCTCAGAGAAAAACAAAGAAGCAAAAACGGAGAAAAAATCTAATCTCTACTTCTCTTCACTCTCACTCAACTTTTATTTTTCTTCATGTCCAAATTCCTTAGTCATCCCCTAATCATCTGAGCTCGTTCTTGATCATCTCTCGTTCCGATTCTGGAAGCAGACAACGAACAGAATCCAACCTCACTAATACTACAATGTTTCTGCTTCTGTTGCATAGATTGCTTGCAATGCAAGATAGCTCCCTGGATAGAATTCTCAACCTCAGAACTCGAACTCGTACTTCTCTTCAAAAACTGCAAAGGGCGAAACCCTAAACCGCCACTCGATGATTTAGTATTCGAACTCTTCGCAGCTTGTCTCCTCATGGAAACCGAAAAAGATCTCCTATGGCTCCCGGAAACAGAACCATTACTCTGTTTTTTAGGTCTCTCGGTTTTGATTTGTCCAAAAGGTGGCTGAACTCTCGAATACCGCAAAATCGATCCTTCATCAGCAACTCTTGACTCATCAGAACAACTCGATTTACCGAAGAACGATCTTAGATAAGCTCTCGAAGCTTTAATCTTGGTTCCGAGACTCGATTGGTTGATCAATCTAAGTTTCTTGCCCCAAGATTTCTTCTCCTCCAAGGAATCTGAATATCCAAGAAAATAGTCTTGAGGGTTAAGCTCTCTACTCACTTGACAAGACTCTACCGGAGAGACGGTGCAAGACTCGAAGGGAGTGTTGTTAGTCGCTGGAGTTGGTACTGTTCCGGTGGCTAAAGGAGTGCTGAAGAATTCGTCCTCGAAGGTGTAATCTTCTAGAAGCTTCTGGACCATTTGGAGACGTGGAGGTAAGTGAAGTGGAAGGAGTTTGCCTTTGTAGAAGAGTTCGTCTGCAGGAGAAGTGGTTTGGTCTATCTCCAGAGGACATAGATGAGACATTTGGAACTCAAACTCTAGAGGGTTGTTGTTGAGAGTTTTGCGTACGAGGTTTGTGAAAGAAGTTACTTCCATGTCTATGTAATCTTCTTCTACATCACTGTCGCATCGCTCTAGATTATTAGTAGCCATTTGATTTGTGTTTATGTTTCTGTGATTAGAGATATGAGTTAAGTTAAGAGTTGAAGAGGTTTGGTTTTATATATGTAAGAGAGGGAGACAGAGAGAGTTAGTGTTAGGTTTTTTGATTTGGTAAAGAGGGAACAATTGTGGACCATATTGTGTTTTCTTTTACTTGCAATTATGATTATACATTACCAAGTAAGGGTATATTTGTTTCTAATACACTGTTTATGTTGTTGAGGGCTAATTTAAAAGATCACGACTTGGTGTGGTCTAGCGGTTTGGTGTGGTCTAGCGGTTTTGTGTTATCACACTATCATTCTGTTATCGTATAGATTGTAATCCAATTTAATGCATATTATTGAAATGTTGGAAAAAAAGAGATTAGCTTGGATATTTTTGGAAATTCAATCTCATTTCCAATTTTTTTAACACAAACAAAATAATTCAACGCATAATAAAAGAGTAAAATATATTTATAATTATATATTGGTCACAAAATAATATCATATAGTTTTACTCTTTTTGTTGTCTACATCATCATCGAATATATTATGATATAGTTTTACTGCAAATTATGATCAATCGGTTAAACAATGCATGTAATTATAGCGAACATGTTACACGAATCTATGATGGGCAATTCTCTTCATATACAATAGACCACGGCTTAAAACTTTGCCTACAACACTTTGTACTGGCGATAAGTTTATGTCGATAAATCTTCAGAAATTAGCATCTTTTGTAATTTGAACTTCATACTTAATGTAAAAATCTTTAAACCCTAATCATTGGATCAATAAACTTCCACAACATATTATTTAAATTTTGTTTATAAATTTGAAAAAGACATGTAAAACAAAAAAAAAACTCATAAAACACAAAGACTAATTCTTTTCTCGATTGGACCACTATTTGAAAATAAAACTTGTGATGCTAAAGTGGGACAATTTTAATAAACAACGGTTTAAAAGAAAGATTATGTATTTCCAACCTCTTTCATTATTATTTTTCTTTAGAAGAAATATTTGATTGGATTCTAGAAAGTTAAGGGGTTCATTAATTATCGTCATCAAATGGTGATTAGAACTTATATACATATATGACAGAACGAATAGAGAGACAAAGTTAAGAATAAAACAAAAGAATCCAATACATAAAGTAATTGTTTAAAATTCTATCCGATAATTATTCCACTTATTATGTTTCTAATGTATATTTGGACCAGGACAACACTGAGAGTTTGAGACACGGTAAGCTCGATAGAATATTGGTTACTGGAACAATAAAGAAATGCATAAACACTAACCAGATATGATCAACAATATGATTATGTCGTGCCCAGTATAAACAGTGATCATGAAGAAAATACATAAAAGATTATAAAACTATGCTATAAGTTGCTTCAAAGTTCAAAATGTAAATTGTTTGTTTATTCCCCTTATAAACTTTTAATAATCCTTTTTCTTTGTCATATTGAGTCACATCCCATTGTGAAATGTTCCACACATTTTACTAGTTTTCCGGGTTTAGTTTCTCCAACTTTAAAGTTCTATATGTTTGATAAACCAATGGCGGAAAGATAGATTTATTTCTTTGGTTTCTTAATTGCTGAAAAGCAAATTTAAGCCAAGATGATGTTCAATATTTATACATATATCGAGTATATTGTTCATATCATTTAAGCCAAGGAGAAGTTTACTTGGAGTTGGTACTTTCCGATCATACTCCACAAGCTATGTATGATTATTTTTTCAAGTGAAAACTTGCATCGTCATTGAACTTCGTGATCTGTTCGTGTAATTATCATATATTAAATATTGGCAAAATTAAAATTATCACTAGTTATCCGAGATGTGAGCCGTAGGACTTTTAGGAAGGAACAAAGTGGCTAAGGTGGAAATTAAGTAAAGAATACTCTGACAACTCTTGTGGATNTTTTTAAAAAAAAAAAAAAAAAAAAAAAAAACTCTTTACTACTAAGCGATTGTCAGCTAGTTATTTTGGTCTTATTTTTATCTATATGTTTTTTTTTGGAATAGAGTCTCCGCAAAATTCATTTTCAAAAGAATTAAGAAAGTTAATTTCTTAATTTCTCTAATCCTTCTTTTTTCCTCTGTTCTCTTTTCTTACGATCATTTCTATTTTTCTCCTTAATGGAATTTTCAGAAAGAACATTGTCCTGGAATTCATAGATGAATCTCATTTGGAAGAGTGCTGATAAGTTAATTGTTTATATTACATAGAAGAGTAAGTATTTGCGGACGTGTAACTAGGAATTTTGAGAAGAAACAATTTGACGTGAAATTCCAGACATAACACAATTTACTATACAATTATAATTTTTTTTTTTTAAATAATTGATCAACATCAATATGTTCCAATCAACCACAAGATAAATTAATTTTTAATAATAAAAAGATGTACATTACTATATATATATATATGCAGCTTAGAAAAGTCTTTAAAACTTGAAATCAATATCTTATATCTATATCTTCTATGACAATTTGTATAAGTACAATTCATGCACAAAATACAGTTCTTGGTTAATTCATTCACTAACTTATAAGACATGGTTAAACTCTACAACGACCAGTTCACTTACTCAAAATTTAATGTGGATGATTTAATATGTAATAGTAGTCCTAAATAGGATTAATGTACGAAATTCATATAGACGATAACACGGCTCAATCTAATTACGATAAAAATGATCATCATCCCAAATCTCAAATCATCTCTCTCATTACCGGATCGTCTATTCCCAAAACGACGCCGTTTAGTTCACCGTCGCTGAGTCAAACTCCGATTTCACTCATTTAACCGGTAACGAACCATTCCTTTCCTCCGATATATCCCCATTAGTACCGGTGTTAAAAATCTTCGACGACTCAGCCTCCGCTGTGTCGTTTCAAGTTAGGCTGTTTAGAGATGCATGTCTCTACTGATGCTGCTATTAGTCGTTTATGCAATGCTCTCTGCTTAAAGTCCAACTCTTTCAGAATTTCTGTTTTTTATTCTGTAACTCCATAGCTTTTTTGCTTATCTCTTCTTTCTTCTCCACCTTAGTCTGCTTCTGTCTGTTGATTTTACTCTATTAAGATATTACCATACACTCAGTTTAGGTAATTGTATTGTGTTAGCTGGATACAGACTTTAGACTGATTGCAAGTTGGATCAGCGGATCGTGACACTCAATTTTGGAACTTTCGAGCGTGACTGATTGGGAATCTTATATTTTGAGATTCCTTTTTGTTTTGTCAAATTGCTTCTGTGGAGCTACTCACCTCGAATTCTGGTTACTTTGCCTATGACTATATATAGATGGTTTAAAGTTTTGAGTTTTGTAGATAGACATTGCAGGTTTAATTCTGTAGTTATACCATAGTTTTTGAGTTAGTCTTAGTTATCTTGTGCTTCATTCTAAAATCAGACCAAAAACCTCATAATCCAAATTCAAAAAGTACATTTTTTTACTAGATTAGTAGTAGAGTGGAAAATTCTACAACAGATATATATAACTAGGCTTACATACTAAATATTTCACATTCAAAATGCTTTAGTTTTCTACACATCCAAGTGAGATACAAGATGAAGAAGACAGAGAAGAAGAAGAGGAAGAGCCATTAAGCATTGGTGTTCCATGGAACAAATCTGAGAGGTATTTCTCCAAATTATCAGGCTTAAGCCTCACCAGTATCTCTATGTTTCTCTCCTGGCTCAGTGTCGGCAAGTACTTTTTGTAAAACTCTCTGTATTCCGGTACTAGTTTCTTTGCTAGGGATACCTTAAGCTCGTCTCTCAATTTTGCATTGTGTATCACACATGATGATTGTTTCAGGTAAGCTTCTTCAAATGCCGCGTGAAATCTCTTGAAATGTGTTTTGGCCTCCTCTGGTGATAGTGTGGTATTGGTTTTCTCTGGTAAAGATAAGAAAACATTGGCCCACGCTGCGATCTCATAGTTTGCAGCGTAGCTTCTGAGTTTTGCGTCGTGCTTTGTCAGCCAATCGTCTCCCAAGAGATTCTTGAGGTGAGTTGAACGAACGGTATCAATGACAAACTGAATGTTGTTGACAAGGAAGAGGTAAGATAGGGAAACATCCTTGTAGTTCTCTGATTTGATGTCTAGTTTGCAGAGGACAACCAGTATGAGCCAAGCTAGATGGACAGAGAATGCATGGTTGTTGTGTTCATCTTCTAAGATTGGAACTGTGAAGTAAGATTCAAGCAAACGGCTGTTTATCTTGAATGGATACTCTGTAAGAATCTCCGACAACACCCGGCTGTATTCAGAAAGCGATGATATGAAACTCATTGTTGTTCGAGTCAGCTTGTGAATTCCTCCTCCAGGAGTAATTGTTTTCGAAGAATCCTTTTGTATTGTTGACTCGAAGTCTGTGAGACTTGTTCGGATCGAATCCTTGAGTTTCTTCATCGTGGAGAGCGCCAGAGTTTTAACGGCAGCTATTGAATCGAAGTGGAATATTAGTTCTATGTCTGGCCAAAGGTCAGACATTGCTGCATAGAGATCCATCAGCCTGAAGATCCTCTCGGGTGATGACTTTTTGTCCTTGTTGGCAACGAGCTCTGGGAACCTGAAAAGATTAAGTCCTGCTTCGTTTGCTATCTCGTAAAAGCAAGACTCTCTTATCGTGCTCGAGGCAGAGAAGACTTGGTCACAGAGAAGTTTCTCTCCCCGGAAGAGGGTTATGACACCAATCTTTGCAGCTTTGATCCAGTTCTTGATCATAACCTCGAGCACGCTCCAGTCCTTTCTGTTGACCCGGGAGATCTTGCACCTTTCGATCCCAAGTAAGTGTAGTCCTTCATCCACGATTGACTTTCTGATCAACTTATAACTGTTGATGCACTCTTTACCATATCCACAACTGATCATAGTCTCTGCTATGACCTTTAAGTCTGACATGACCAGAGCCGATGCTTTTTCGACCTGAGTGATTGATTCACCAGCCTTCTTTAGCTCATCATCGTCATCATCAGATTGCATAACATCTTCGAATTCTGAGTTGCTTGAAATTGAGGAATGACCAGAGACTGATTCAGGATCAAGCTGGTCTCGGTTAGAAGAAAGTATCTGAAAGAACTCTTTTTCTAGCCTGGCCATACCGATCTGCATCAGGCTTTGTGCAAGAACAAGCTTGGAGGATTGAGAGTGTTGAGAGAAAAGAAAGTGCATGGCTCTTCGTAAGTCACGGATGGATTTGATGAATTCTTTGGCCTCTCTTCTGCTGTGACTGAACAAAGAGATGATCTTTGTGTAAGACGGTGAGTTTGGATCCCATTTCATGATGATTGGTTCCGCAGCCTCCACGGTTTCCTCCATCATTGACTGAGAAAAAGTCTGACTTAGAGGTGAAGCAGGGATAGAAGTGAAAGAAGGAAGAGAAGAAAGAGTTGATTTAGGAGAAGAGGAAGAGAAAGTAACAGATTTCGTCTTTTTCGCCATTGATGAAAGAGTTGTAGTACTCACAGCTCTTCTTCCTGAATTTGTAGAAGAGATTATGTTTAAACAGTTTAATGGATTCAGTTTGGTTCTACTCTCTTCATTGTCTTTGTAAAGTCCGTTGGACATTATATAGACAGATGGTGTCTCAATGTTTGTGTAACCAATGACACAAAACCTTTGACTGGCTTCTCTTTTCCTACAAGTTTTATTTTATATTTAGTGTTCCGTGTAAGTAAATGTTTCATGTATGTTTTTTTTTATGGATGTGTAGTTTGTGTTTGGGCGAATAATCAATTTTGGGAAAGAGTATTAATCAGGGAAGGTAAATGACTAAATGTTATAATAATGGTTGTATAAGAAGTAAGAACTGATTGAACAAGCCGAATACAATATATATATATTGTTTTTTTGTTACTTAATCATTTTGCCCCCAAAAAGGAAAGAAAAACACCAAGTGAAAAAACTAATTTTATTTTTCTATTTTCTTCAACTGATTCCTCCTATTCAATCTTTTGACTTAGCAAAGGTTGCCAAATTCTGGTAATATATTAAGGATGATGGAGATTGTTTGACGGTTAATGTCTCATTATAATATATGCATTGGCAACAAAGTCCACACTAATTTTGAAGTTAGAATAAGGGGGACTATTAAATTACTCACATTTTTTTTTTCTAGTTAATTGATACCATAGAATAATACACAAAAATCTACTCAAGAAAAACTCCAAACTATTTCAGAGTCATCAGATCTCACATTATTTAAGGAGTAAAGTAAAATATAACAAATTTCAAATAAACAAATCCCCCCCCCCCCCCTAATAATAATTTGATTTGATGAATTTCTTTTTAATTTTTAGATAAAAATCTCTCTGTTAGAAAAACAACCATATGAGGCATTTGATACTGCCTCTAATTTATTTTCAGATCGTTTTCTTGATATAAAAAAT
Organism: Odontarrhena argentea; assembly: GCA_900406245.1. Classification (NCBI taxonomy): domain Eukaryota; kingdom Viridiplantae; phylum Streptophyta; class Magnoliopsida; order Brassicales; family Brassicaceae; genus Odontarrhena; species Odontarrhena argentea. The sequence continues at coordinate 8,396 of OVAF01001532.1, read as the reverse complement.
AATTTAAAATGTTGCTTACAAAGGAAATATGGTTGTTGTTTATTTTTTTTTTGTTCCAATATGACTCTTCTTCAATAGTATTCAAATATAGATTTTTTTTTTTTTTTTTTTTAACAACCAAATATAGATTCCTTAACTCCGATTTAGATTCAACATAATTATTTTTCAGTGATCAAGAAATGGTAGTAGGATAGTGTTTATAGCTGTTGTTATAATAAATTTGATTGTATATATATATATATTTTTTTTTGTTAACAACAATGATATGCATTCAGCTGGATTAAAACTCAAGCTGATGGCACTAGCACAAACTACTATGATACAAGTCCTGGACAATCAAGTGAGGTTATATTTGCACATTTGAAATTTGTTGGGTTTAATTTACATTTTACATTTCATCACGTTTTTTAGGTGAAATATATATATATATATATATATATATATATATAT
>OVAF01001531.1:0-21233 GCA_900406245.1 Odontarrhena argentea | reverse complement strand
AAAAAAAAAAAAAAAAAAAAAAAAAAAAAATTAAAACAAAAAAATGAATTACAACTTGATATATAAGTCATTAAAAACCAAACAAATAACAACTTACTCTAAATTCCGAATATAAAAGTAAACTGTACCATTAGCCATCTTAATAACTTGAACTATAGCCCCAATGACATGAACTTCACAACAAATTAAAACACAGAAAAATTTAATACATCATTTATTAGAAGTCGTGTAATTAAAAATAGTAAATTTTAAATCTATTTATTTGACCAATTCTACATGATATTTATATATATATCAAAACTTTTAAACTGATAAAAGTNTATATATATATATATATATATATATATATATATATCTAAAGAAAAGTTACAAAGATGCCTACTAGCATGATTGAAAAGAGTAGAAGAAGGACTTAGAAATCGCTCGAAAGGGGTGAAGAGGGTCAAACAACGTTTAGACCAAGATGGAATCACATTCACGATTGTTGAATCGCTAATATACATGCGATCCATATTTCTAGTTAAAAATACATCACCAGCTCCAGTAAAGAGATTAAAATTTCTGATTTTATAGCTTTTGTATTGCTTGATTAAATCACGATGACAACGACCCATAATCTCAGCTTCAATCATTGTTCCCTAAAAAAACAAACCAATAGATACTAATTAGACATAGAATATTTAAGCAACACTTTATACAAACGTTAACAACAACCTGCTCATCAATTAGAATTAAAGATATGGATGGTAAACCATAACGCAATTTATCTCCCATCCAGAGGCGAAGTACCCTCACACGAATAAACTCTGTGACATAACCTAACCTTAAATCAGAAAGGAATCTAGACATGATTATGATTATTAAGTTATGGCACAGAAAAAATTAAGAAGCACAAAGCAAAACCGAAATAACAATATGCGTATATATATACAACATATTTTTTTATATGAATAGTATATTTTATGTATATTTCCTGTACATAAATAAATCTTTAGAATTCCATTTTTTTCGATGAAATAGTAAATCCATAAGAATTAGTATAAACTAAAAAATTCTCAATTATCCATTTGCAAGTTAAAGCAAACAAATATATCTAGTTATATTCTGTCTATATTCATCGTATAAATCAAACCGGATTAGTATTCCAACATAAATAATAATATGTTTGCTAGGCACTATTAATTTAAACTAACGACGATATTGTATGTAATTTTAACGTTTAATAAATTTGTATCGTACTCTTTGAATGACACAGAAAAGATTTATAAATTATGCATCGCTAGCCAAAAAAATGTCATATTTTTTATTATACTTCTTAAAATATCAATACTGTGCATATTTTAGATTATGCAATAATAACCCGAGCTATCTAACCAAAACATATAAAATACTAAAAAAAAATGAAACTTATAAAATTTAAGTTTTAAAAAATATCCATAAACTATCATTTAGAAAAATATCTAGAAATATAAATCACATGTTCCTGATTATCCACCCTCACTCGTAGACCGTCATAACCCTATAATATACAGAAGATAGAAGTATTATTTTTATTTTTATTGATAATCAATTAACATACGGCTGAAATTTATAAATATTGCTGTACCATTTTTTAAATTTTTGTATAACTGGATTCTCTTGATCCATATTGATTTTTGAAGGCGCTGCTAAAGTGACATACATTTCGGCTTCATCTGCAAAAAAGTATTTTTTATTAAAGTATAAATAATACATCTAATGAAAAAAGAGTGACTTTGAATTACCTTCTCGTTCCATGACTTTAGCCCAACGAATGATCAAGATGTTATTATCATCAGTGAGTTGGGAATAATCCGTAATAAACTTTTTAGCTTGATTTCCATCAAACTCACATCTTATATGACTCTCTCTAAAAACCAAAGAAAAGATTAAAAAAATCAAAAAATTAGATGCACTGATACCGTAAACTATAAGTTATTTTGCATGTACATTGTACTATCTCACCTTAGCCCAATAAGATATACATAAACCAAAGGGGCACTTGAACCATTAGACCTATCGTCTAATTTTGGTAAAGTCTTGTGTATATTATTTCCAGCCTCATAATAAAATCTACTCTTCATAAAATCCGCCTTTGACAAATTCTCATGTGAATCAAAAACTTGAATTTTCAAGATCAAACCAATCACATCTACAAAAAAAAAAAAAGAATAATTAATATATATCCAATATTCGTAAATCTGATATTATTCAGTAAGAATTATACCAATGAGACAATCACCACAGATGCGTCCTGGTCGAATTGATTCAAAGTTGATAAAGTGGTGGAACTTTCTATTACTCCTCGATGGAATAGGAGTGATCTCAGTTTCTTTAGTAAAACAAACCTGGTTCTCGTTGTGGACACATCGAGTAGGAGAATTTGAATTAAAGACAATAAAGTTTTTAAACTTATACCATTGATCAAGAATCAAAGTTTGTGTCGAAACAATATCTGTAGCCTCTACTACAGATACCTCTATCTTAGTCCCCTGAAATTTTTAAAAAATATAATAGATTCCATAATTTTTTTTTTTGAATAGCAACAGGTTTCATACAATAACCACAAAAATTAAACAACGTAAACTTACATCGATATCAGCTACCAGATACATAGTATGGTGACAATCATCGGTCGATTTCCAAGAATTTAATACCTGAGTTTTTTATGACTATTCAATAATCTCTAAAACCAATCTTTTAAATTAAAACTAAAAATCAAAGTGGAATAGAAAGTTAATAACCTTAGCAACAATAGTGCCATTCTTTTTTCCACGCATAGACATCGAATCATGAAATCGGAAAAAGGAAAAACATATCAGTGTACATAATATAAAAACACAATGACATTAAAACCTATAAAATTATTAGCTAACCTTTATATAATTCCTCCAATTTGTTTTTGGTGTAGGACGCAGATATACTATTTCAAACATCTTGAAGACCTCTCACAAATAAAAGATGAGAGTCAATAGTTTCAACTTTAGTTCTATTTATAAGCAAAAAATATAATTTATAATTCTAAAAAGATAATCAAGAATCGAATAACATATATTTTGTTAATTAAAATACATAACGTATATGTATTATAAACAGATTTGAGTTTTAAAATTTTATATTTTTTTCGTTTCACAGATTATATTAATTTTCGTAAAATTCACTTTATCGATTTTTATAAGTTGATATGTTAAGATAGATGATATAGATATATCTATATGTAATGTATATATGTAAATAACAACTAATTTCTTTTGTAACAAACTATCCGGTTTATCGTTGATAGAATATTAAAATATCCCGCTATTCTTAACCAAATTTAATTATATCAGCTAATTCGAACTAATCATCTTTTAAGTTTAAGCGATTAATAATAAGCGATTAATTATATAACATACTTAAACGTTGAAAGCTATATATATCATGGATCCTAAAAAATAAAATTACGAAAGATTTCATCATATCTAAAAATGGATTGTTATACGTTTAAAATTTAACAATAAAACTTTCATAAAATATAAACTTAAATTGAAACATTGTAAGGTAAAGAAACACCTAAAAAAATTATAACAGAAGTAAAAAAATAACTACTAACGTAAATTCTTGAACACTTCTTTAAACACAACATTCAGAGTACGGTTGGAAGCTTTACCATCCGAATCTAGTATTAAAATCCTAAGACCAGATCGTGATCGAACCCTAGACACAGCAACATATAACTGCCCATGAGAAAAAACAGGCCGAGGCAGATACAGACCAACTCTATCTAGCGTTTGCCCCTGACTTTTGTTAATCGTCATTGCATACGAAATAGCCACTGGAAACTGCTTGCGTCGCATTCTAAACGGGAACCTTGCTTCTGGAGGTGTGACGTACATTCTAGGAATCAAAACCTCGTCATTAACATTAGATCCTGTTACAATTTTTGCTTGTATGATGTGATCAGACATGTTCTGCACAAGTAATCTTGTTCCATTACACAATCCAGCCCTTGGATCAATATTCCGCAACAACATTATAGGAACACCGATTTTAAGTTCCAAGCGATGTTTTGGCAAACCAGATACTTCGATATCATTCAAATACTCTTCGGAATAAACCATAGAGTCGAACGCACTTCTATCAGATGTTTCTATACTATCTGCACTCAAGTATATCCTCGATTCACCTGCACATAATTTGTAACCACAATTAGTAATTAGTACATCATAGCCCAATTCATGTAACTATATAAAACGCATCATACCTTTGAGCTGTGCCAACATGAAACTGTTTACAACATCTACATCCTCGTGTTTAGGACATAGTATTGCCTTGTCTTGAAAAAATATCGGATCCCTCATTCGAGCAAAATCAGAACCATATATTTCGTTAACAATAGCTCTGATAGGATCACCAATAAAATTGATCAATAAATCATCTGGTATATCGATTTCAACTTCACCTGTATTGGGTTCATTTATCCGACCATCACCAATATCCAATATCCATTGTAAAAACTTCTCACGTTCAAGATCGGCTATACCTTCAGGATTCTTACGAACTCTCATATTCTTAGTAAGCTTACGAACCTTACAACTACGCCACAACCGCGAAGAATTGAGAGAAGCCATAACAGTTTCGGTACGACCAGCGTTCACAACAACAGGAAGTATTTGTCGAAAATCTCCCCCAAAAACGATAACTTTACCACCAAAAGGTTTATTACTTTTAAGTATATCACGCATGGTCCTATCAAAAGTTTCAAAACAATGTTTACTCATCATAGGAGCCTCATCCCATATAATAAGATCAGTGGCTCTGAGTAAATCCGCAAGTTCAGAATCAGCCGGAATAGCACATGTCGTAGAATCATTTACAATTAAAGGTATAGCAAACTTGGAATGAGCAGTACGACCCCCCAATAACAACAAAGCAGCAATTCCACTGGAGGCAACATTGATAACTATTTTTCTCTCCACACGAAGGGCAGCACCCAGAATACTCCAGAGATAGGTTTTTCCTGAACCACCAAACCCATACACAAAAAACATTCCACCTTTGTTAGATTTGACAGCTGTCAAAATCTCATCGTATATAGATTTCTGTTCATCAGTGATCGTCGAAAGCCATTGAGTGAGTTTTTCACGCATATCATCAACATTATAATTTTTCTCATCAGCAATTAGATAATTCATATTCCTATCTAATTTTCCACCTTTCGGGAAAGGCAATGTTTTAAACTTAGCCAAAGAATTTCCGTTTGACCTTAAAATCAGCTCAATCTCAATTAGAGTTAGATTTTTGAGGTCATCATCAGGTAGTGTAGCTTCTACAAAGTACATGTAAAAAAAAAAAATATATTAGAACAATGATAATCCAACATTTAGAACTTAAATCAATGAAAAAAGATTTAAGGGTGTTAGAAATCCAATTACCTCTATCTCTAACTGTTTTTCTATAATTCTTCAACAGATCTTCTGATAAAATACTCCACGTAGCTTCCCAGACAATTAAAGGAGACGCAACACTACCAGAAAGTAACATAACTGCAAATAACCGTCGCAAGTGACCACCCATTGCCCAATAAGAAGCGTCGGTTATACCGTCAATATACTCTTTATCATCATCTAATAATTTAAGCTTATAGCAAGCTTCTTTAAAGGTTCCAAAAACTTCCCCATCAACGGTACGGATCTCCTCAAAAGACCTTGGACCTTTAACAAAATTAAGCAATACCCTCAGATAATATGCTTCTCCACAACCCACAGGTACGTAAGTTATTCTACCAATAGCAAATCCTCTCTTCCTAGGTTGCCACTGCCTCTTCGCACTATTGAAGATAAACCTTGTAGGAAAATTTGCGTAGGTAAGCTCCCTAGCCTCAGGATAAATCGAATTGCATTCCATCCATGCAAGGAATTTTGAGAAACCTATAGAAGGTTTGTTCAGGACATCATCAATGGGATCATCTTCATTGTAAATAATCAACTGTTGATTAGGCAGGTGAAAGGAGAGTTTTACAACAGCCGTTGTTCGATAATGTATAGGAAAAGCCAAAATTCGCCAAGTAGCTTCACAAGCCGAAATATACCTATAACGTTTATATCATGTTAAATGTAAGAAAAATAATTATTTTGACTAAGTCCAAACAAAATAGAATACCTGCAGCTATAAAAATCTTTGACTTCATCGATCACTTCCTCCCCATCCTTTTCGATTGTAGCTCTCACATAATCTGGACCCTTATTGATGTACTTGAATAGATACTTTATAGAACGGGTCTGATTACACCACTCCACATTAATATGAGCTCGATATCTAATGGAGAGTTCTTTGTTATAAGGAACAACCCACTTATTACTACATTTAACTTTCTTTTTCATAACAAATCTGTTATCATCTCGACGGCGGTAAATAGGAAATCCAGACCCATCCACACGTGTTATATTACTAAAACTCTTTGGAAAAAATTTGGAGCATTGACCTTCCCTCATGCATACACAGGTAGGGTTTGCTTCGCCACAGGGTCCATGAATCATCATGTCACTAACAACTTCGTATAGGAATGGCTCCAAGTCTTTATCAGGAAGCTCCGCAGATATCAGTTTATCAATATCATCAGCAGTAGGTAATTTTGATTCGGGATGCAAGAATAGAACCATATGTGCATGTGGTAATCCCCTCTTTTGAAACTCAATAGTATACAACGCTAATCAAAAAAACAAAACAATCCATTAAAATAGAATTTAATAAAAAAAAAAACTAACAAAAAAAAGATAGATTCAAAACCAATTAATATGAAAAAAGTTGTCACCTGAATTTACGCGTCCAAACATCTTACCATCCACTAAATCACTCATGAGAGTATCCAACTTCATTTTAAAAACTCTACAACATATATCCGGTCGATCTTCTGGCTTTAAATTATACTTCTCTAAATATCTAGTTATTTCAGGCCACTTAGGATTGCATGTTATTGTAATGAAGATATCCGGATAACCATAGTACTTGCATGTTGCCATCGCATCCAGGTAATGTTGCATCATATACCTCGCCCCTCCAGTAAAAGATGAAGGTATGTAAATCCGCCTACCTTGGCCAGCAAGATTATCTCCTCCACTGTTAGCAGATTCGAGAATTTTATCGTATTGTTCTGAACGTAGATTATTCTGGTTTAGCCAAATATAACGGAGTCTATTCGTCTCTATCATGGTGTAAGCATCAACCAAAAATTGTTGATAGAGACGACCCGACATAGTTATAAGTGGAGATTCACCAAGTCTCTCTTGAATACGAAAAGCAAAAAACTCCCTCATCGTAACTGTTGTACGTTTCCATCCCTTTAAATCAACAAAGCCTATGTCGATCCCAAGTCTAAACCCATCTTCACCATAAGGAAACAACAGCGGATACTGCAAAGCTAAATAAGCAGGATGTAATTCACTAATTCTTCTCAGCTTCCCAGACTTTGTCTCCAGAACAATATCACGGGTCTCTACATCCACATCAAAATCATTGAGAACCAAAGCAGCAACATCATTTTCGGTTGGTAAATTGTAAGTCCTCCCATCTCTATCCCTTCCACTTGCTAGGACCAATCTCATTCCCCTAGTATCTTTATCAACGTCGAATCTATCCCGAGCACATCTAAACGCTTTGACGTGAGGATTAGAAATGTCGAGCATCTTTCGTAAGTAATCAACAACTTTTGCATTGATATTGTCAGTCGACCCTGATTTTCTTTTTCATTTGGTTACCAAAAACAAAAAATTAATTAGCATATAGAGATAAATATTTAAATACAAAAAAAGGAATTAAAAAAAAATATATAAATACCCATAAGCTGATATTCGATTTGACACTTCGTTAAGAGTATCATGTATATATAACTGCAAAAAAACGGGATCTTCATCTTCCGCTGGTAGAACATCTCCTATAAGATGATAATTTTCACCACATAATTGAAAAAGATATGGACCCTTGCCATCATTCAACGAATTATCAACTTTGCCACCAAGAGATGTAAATGAAAACATCATATTATATGCTCTTATATATTCCCGAAAGAGTCGTCCAACTTCATCACGACTGTAAAACAAAGTCAATAATATATTTGGTGGTGTTCGTAACAATGGTAATTTAACCTTTCCCTTATGACAACAAAGGCTAAACACAGCCCTGTTCTTCGACCGACCCTTATTGATTCTTTCATTGAACCACATATAGGCTTGACAATGCTCACAAATCCATTCGGGGTCGCCATGATCATAATAACCTAAAACACAAATCAATACTCAATTTAATTTTTTTTTAAACAAATAGCTCGTCAATAAATCTCCGAATAATAATTTGACATAAATACCGTTAGGAGTTTCTGCCGGACGGGATACATCTCTGAGAGGAGGGATACCATCCTCTTTATCTTCAGCAGTAGATTCACGTATTATATCTGAATCAATCTGATCTTCTCCCTCTGATTCAGAATCCGTTACAACATAACATGCAAAGTTTGCGAATTCAACTTGCCCATTCAACGGATCAGATGCTGCATAACAACAAATAACTCTATGAANCTTGTAATTTTTAATTTTTTTTTTTTTTTTTTTTTAAGAATATGAACATATTGTACTCACAATCACGACCGTCATCTTCCCGAAGATTCGCACGTCTGTCTTTAATAATCTGCATCCTGCTGGCTCTTGCATCACGATGCTCCTGACTCGTAGGCTTTGGAAAATTCGACAGCACACCTGATCTCCGAGATCTACCCTCTAAAACATCTCACAAAAAAAAAAAAATAATAACTAAACACAGATTCTAATTGTAATAAATCATGTCGTAGCAAAAAAGAGATTAAACAAAACACGTAACTCGGTGCAACACTGTGTCTAACACCAAGACTTGTATTCGAAGAAACACGACCCGAGCGTGTATGGTTTGCCATAGCTATATAACCACGTAAATAATGTAACAGTGCCCTATTCCAACTATCAACACAAGTATATATAGCAATAAAAAATCATTAGGAGGTGATAACGTATATATATATATATATATATATATATATATATATATCTACTTATCTAAATTATATAATAATATTAATGTAACAACTGATCGTAACAATATATTTTAATATTATATATACATTCAGATAATCCTATTATAATTATCATTGAATTTTCTAAGTTTTTTTGGAAATTTGGATAAGGTAGTGAACCTTTTTTTATTTTTTTAATTGTAGATATATATCATAATATACATAGAACTCTTGTTATAAATCGTATCCATTTTTTTTGTAGACAAATAACAGTATATTTACAAACTATTATTGTAATTCATTGTTTTTTTTTGGACTGAATTATTGTAATTCTATTGTAAACGATAAACACAAATGTGTATACATAAGTAAGGAATCGTAATCCTTTGAATTATATAATCTGTTAAAACGATAGAACATATAATGGAATGTTTTCGTTTTTTGCTCATCAATTACTAAATTCTCCTGGTTTAACCATTGTCCATTTAAAGACTATAATAATATGTACAGTTGTCTTCTAATACCATCATAAAAATCCAAACATTAATTAAATTTTGGATTTAGCAGTTATCAATATTTCTTTAGATACGATATCGTAACACAAATCTTTATTTAAATAATAAAACAGTAATAGATATAAATCTTGAAAACATAACTTATAAATTTAAAAAAAAAAAAAAAATAGATAACAAAAATATTGAAAACAAATGAATTCAATGGTTTGTGGCATATCTTGATGAATGCAACGGTGAATATCAACGACCAAACCATCCGTTGAGCAAAGCATTCAAAAGCCACCTATCACCTAACACAAAAAACCCAATTATATATTGTCATATCATATATATTTTTAACTCTAGGGATAAGTTTAGTTACCTGTTGGTCTAAGATTCCAACGACGATTTGTACGATCCCAAAGATCAGGTGAATTGAAACTCTCTGCAGAAATTATTATTTTCATATTTGCATACGCCCATTCTCCAACTTGGGTTAGATAATTATTATCTGCTCGTAACATATTTTTACAAATACTTAGTAGAACAACGATCAAGTATATTATAAATAACATAAAGTATGAAATAAGTAAAGTGGTCAAAAGAATATATCTTTGGTTAAAATTATTGAAGCTAAAACAAACCTGTTCCAGGATAAAAAACATAAAGAGATGTATTCCTAGACCTCACGGGAGCATAGTGAATAACTACAAAAAGGAGAAACAAATTAGTTTGAAAGAAAAATCAAAGGTTAACAAAAAAAAAGATTTAAATCAAATTTAGAATATATACCTATAGGAACCCGAATCCAACAATTGAAACATGAAGACCAAATAAAAAGAGAACTGAAAGTATCAACGTCATGTGTAGCCAATCTCATCTGATGTCTTTGATTCATATACATCCAACGTTGAAATTTAGTCATGCGGTAATAATCACGGAATGTCAACATGAGTAACCACAAAATATAACTGTCGAATTCACATGCAAACGTAAATCAATATAAATCTAAATAAGTACATATCGGAGAATTGTCTTAATACAGAAAAGACAGTGAACTTACGTGAAAAAACTACCAAACTATGTGATTGCCTAGTCGATGTCTAAACTTATATATAATGATCTAAAGCTAGGGTTTTGTAAATGTTATGGGCTTTCTTTCAAATTTATCTCCTAAATTTATAAAATACAATAAAACGTTTATCTGTTGACTTGAGATAAACATCAATTAAATTCCGGTAATATCATAATCATTAGCAATAGGTACTTTAAAACAGACAAAATCTATTTTTTATTTTTATTATATATAGTAAATACAACCCTTTTTTTTTTTACTAAATAATTACACTATAATAAACTATTATTTAGTTATCTTTGCTAAACACCGATGAAGTTGTTAGCACAAAAAAATAATTTTTAAGAACCACCAAATTGTATAAAGGATAGAATGTTTATGATTTTTTGAAACTGAAATAAATCCCCACAAAAAAACAAAACAATGTACACATAAAAACCAAAGACGAAACCTAAAGAATTAATTTTTTTAAAAAATATATATTTACTAAAAAAAGAAGAATAATATCACTTTTCGATAAGGCCTCGTTTGCAGCAAGCATTCCTAAAAGTTTCGTGCACTCTTCCGTCTACAGTGCGAATATCCTCAAAGCACATTGCTCCTTTAATAACGGAAAGCAAAAGTTGTAGATAATAAACCTCACCAGTCTGCCTCTGAATATATTGACATCTACCTACGGCCACACCATCCACACGTGGTACCCACTCATGTGTATTAACATTCCATATAAAATGTTGAGGAAAATCAATATACGTGAGTTTTCTAGCACTTTCGTTCTTCTTGTTACACTCCATCCAAGCAATTAATTTGGATCTATTCCCAGCAACGTCACCTCCAGCAGATTCTTGAAAAGGTAAATGCAAAGGAAGTCTAATAACCTCCGACGTTCGATAAGTTATCGGAAATCCTAAATTTTCCCAAATTTTCACAAACATGTGCATGTTCCTAAAAAAAAAAAGAAAATATATATCGAGATAAATATATAGCAATTTATCCCTCAAACATCTATTTAAAATAAGAACATATAAAGTAATAAAAACATACTTTAACGTCTCACTGTGAGCTTTGACGAAAGCAGTACGTGTATGGACTCTAGGATGTAACTCTAAACTTATATAAGTCTGATATTTCAAAGTAAGTATTCTGTTATAAGGGATAACGGACCGATTATCATAGGTTACTCCATCCTTAACCAATATCCTCCCATCGTATTTCCTTCGATATATCAACATATCTTCAGCGTCCATGAAAGTCTCAGGTGCAAAATGCTTAGGCCACACGTCTCCAATATTCTGATAATACGATGGAATAACAATATCTGAACTGCCTTGTATCATAAATTTTTTAATTATATCATACAACTCTGGATCAACGTGGGCATCAGGTATCTCAGCGCTTATCATACTGTCTATTTCCTCAGGTGTAAATAAAGAACTTCTGTTCAAGTAGATGAGTATGTAAGCATATGGTATTCCTTTGCTGTCAAAACCTATAGTCCACGAAACTACACACAAACAAAGAAAAAAAAATTATATTGTTCAGATTTTAAAATAGAATACAATGATAAAAAAAAAAAAAAAATGCCAACCTGCAGCAGTAGTTTGAAACAATGAATTCTCTGATTTTAGATAATCAATAAGACAATCCAATCTCCTTTTGAAAGTGATATATTGAATGTGATCAAGTTCAACTTTGCCATCGGCAAAATATTCTTTGAATTCGGGCCAGAGAGGATTGAAAGCCATTGTTATGACAAAACTTGGAAGTCCATAATGTTTCTCGAATGCTAGATCATCAAGATAATCTTCGAATTCTCTTTTCAAAGCTAGTATGCATACAAAAATCAATTAAATATCAAAGATTTGTATACCCTACCTCGATAGAAATATACAAAAAAATATCTAAAATAAGGATATACCAATATTCACGTCCTTAAGAAATCTGTTTGACATTTTATGAACGATAAACGTAGACGATGGTAAATAATGAGTAAGGATGTATGAATGGAATATATATAGGACATGGAATATATAGAGGAGACGTGATCCTTGAACCCTAATAAATGTAAAATTAATTATCTGTAGTTATCACATATAAACAGCGAGACTTAATTATCTGTAATTATCATATATAAAAATTGAATATCAATGACATTATTCTCTATAGAGATATCAGATGTTGTTAAATAATTTAACAATTATATATTCAAATCCAGTATATTAGATATAGATATAGTACAATTTAAAAACAACTTATAGTAATTAATTTAAAAAAATTCATCTGCTAGCTGAAACGATTTATCTGTCTTGTTTTTTTTTTTTAGTCGATATTTGTAATCACCTACTGTAGTTATTACATATACTTCAAATTATTTATTTCAATAATATTAAATTGTAGGTATAATTTATGAAATTACTAACAATAACTTAATACTAAATTCAAATAAAGATCTAAAACCATACGCAAACTAACCCACGTTTTTTTTTTTAATTAGTCGTTCATTATAACAATGAGAATAATCTGCATTTATCTAAGGTTCAAAAAATAATAATAAGCATAATTTAATAACACTAAAGAAATAATATAATATAACATTCGATGCCATAGGTTGAGATCTAAAAAACAGTAAGTGATCTATGGTAGAATTCAAAACTATTATATACCATAAATATAATGAGTTTAAATCGTTTAATAATAATATAATGTAATCATATAACAAAATATGATTATAGGTATATACACAGAAGCATTGGCTATAATTAAAATCTGGAATTTAAAATAAAATAATTATAAATAGAGATAATTGACTATAGAAACTAAATCATCTAATAACCATATCAATCATTAAAATAAAATCCATGAAACAATGATAGCAAGTCAAAAGCCCAAAAACACCAAAGTAGAACAAAAAGCTAAAGTTTTTTTAAAAAAACACTTTAAAAAAAGAGAGCAAATCTAAAGATTCATTTTAGGCTTGGGACCTTTCTTCCTACCAGCTCTAGCAGGTGGTGTTTTCACATTAATTCTAGACTCATCAGACAGCAATGATGAATCTGCTGAACCATCGTCCTCTCGCAAACGCTTTCGTGGATTAGGTAAAACCGTATCGTCAGAAATTTGAGATTCAGCACCAGCTAAGTCTATAACTTTAGTAGGCTCGAAAAGCTCAAGCTACTCCAAAAACAACAAAATAATAAATTAACCCGCTCTTAGAAAACATACACCTTACTAAAATAAATCAATTAAACAACTTACAGGAGCTTGAGAAGGAGAAATGAATTCTTGGATAATATCTTCATCTCCACAAATAAGATCAACTCTCAGAGCATTTCTAGGATTATCGAGGTTATCAGCCGAGATATTCACTTTAAACAATAACTCCTTAGAAAGTAAACTCTTCAAAGCTGATGGCAGAACAGTTGGATCTTCCTATTCAACATCGATCGCAATCAAAAAATTATAACAGCAAATTAACAAAATAGATTTATTAAAGTAAAAAATTAAGCATATTTTAAAACTCACATGTGCAACCTCTTCAGCAAGTTCATGGGCAGTTCGTCCCAAAAAACGCTCGGCAACAAAATCAAAAACCACGAAATTTGCCTCGGCTCCCTCGGTGTCAGAAACCCGCAATATTAACCGATATCTAAAAAGTTGTTCTAAATTTTAGTCCAGTATAATACACATACAACATTATGTATCGTAATATAGATAGCTAAAAACTTACCTGGCAGTAACATCAGTAACCATCGATTTGCAATGAGAACAATCGAAAAGCGGAACACTATCATCATCAGCGACTGCGTTACATGGCTGAACTTTTTTGTTACAAACCCTACATCCTATATAATACCATCTGGGACTTGTCTCGATCGACTCAACAACAGCAGAAGTAACAAACCGACCAACCTTACAAAATAATTAATATTAAATGTTATGATGTCTTTAAAAATAAACAGATTACGAAATCAAGACCAAAATCATACTTAAAATAATATAAATAGAGAAACATGTAAAAAACCTCAACTGAACCAACGATAGCAGCTAAACTCCTTCGACGATTCTTTGTAAAAAATTCTTCACGGTGACTAAGCTCTTGCAAAGTCCATATAGATTGCTCGGCTTGGGTTACAACCAAACCATCATTCGGCATGCTGGAAAGATTTCAACGATAATTTTCATATATGATAGTAAAGCATAGCAAAAACAAAATATTAAGACAACAATAACAGAAATTTGTGAGAAAACATAATTTAAAAAAAAAAACCAGATAAGCAGTACCTAGATCTCAATTCCTGAACCTCAGGAAATTCAGGGTCCAAGAAAACTTGAGTAGAGTTGAATGAATTAGTCACGATAATTTCACCTAATAAAAAAAAAGTAAGTTGTTTCAAAAGATCTGAAAACACAATAAGTAATAAAATAAATGCAAAGTTAAAAGCAGACAACCTTGCCAGTCTCTAATACATGCAAATCTAATAACGACGAAGATTGATTTTCCCATGTTCTTGTTTGCATATTCAATCACTCGTTTCGCATGATCTCCCCATAGAGTACATGTCAACCGTGTATCACTGAGAATTAAAAAGAAAAAAAATTGAATTTGGCTATCAACTAAAAACTTCCCCACAATAACGACATGTATTTACCTTATATCACGTAAAACAATGTTCAACTTTGTAAACGAAGTTTGTTTAGCTTTAGATGTACCCTCTTCAATGTGACCAGTAGTGACCATCTGACCCATTACATCTATACAAACAATAAAAGTGTAAAAAATTGTTTAGTATATTTACCAAACCCGAAAATTATATCAACTCTAAAAACATATTAGTTTCTTAGCATAAAATCTGCGTTAAAATACTTACCGATTAGAATCGCTCTGTTCAATTTATCATCCTTTATATCCCGAAAATCGGCTAAGTATTTGGGAGGCACATGATCAGGAAATAGATTGAATGGCTCAATAACAGTTGTTCTATAAAACAACATCTTAAAAGGCAAATTCGTTGTCCTGTAATCTGTAGTGTAAGATGCAAACGGAAAATTGCTGATATCCACAGCACGTCCCTCGACAAACTTATCACCAAATTTTGCAACCATATCTTCTTCAATGGTTGCATGCAGCCTCGTACCCTAATATAAACATGGAACAATATATATCAATTACAGGAAACAAATTTAATAAAATAAATAAGTATCAAAAGAATAATGTGTACACACCGCTTTATCAGTAAGAACCATCTCGATAGACTTCACTTTGTTATCCCTTATAGTTTTCCATAGTCTAATGACACGAACCCTAATTTTGTAAGAATCCAAAGCGTGATTGATATCGCTCAAAGAGACAAAAGTAGCTGGAGATCTTCTTAGATAAGACATTGAACCAGAAGCACCAAAATTTCGTTGATATGTTTCGAAGAAAGTTGAATTCCAATAAGATTATATATATAGAGAGAATAATAGCGAAATCAATAACGAAAATATCTATCTAAATCTATAATTTAAAACCTTATATTATAATTTTTTTATGGGCGGATAAGCATATATGCTCTGAGTAGTTATCAACCAACTTATATATATGATTTTAACAAATCTAAATGAAAAACAATATATACAATTATCAACTAAATAATATACACACGCTACATTTTTTTTTTAGAATATTATCCCAAATTGAGATAAACCCAATAGCAATCTAAACAGCACTTTAGATTTACCAAATCAAATAATACTCGTAACAATTATCTATATCCGTATTATATTTCAGGTTAGTAATCTATATATTTTCTTGCATAATTAGGATTTCCATTTTTTTTTCTTTTTTTTTTTATCCAAATTATACCTTGTTATAAGATTTTACAAAAGCAATTTTTTTCTTGGTTGAGATTATAGATTTAACTTACCAAATAAAATAAATATTCCAACTTATATTTTTTCTGTTTTTTTTTTGTAACCGTATCTCAACTTAGATTTATAGTTTAAAAATACATGAAAACAACTGGATCATGTAAACCGTAAAATTTATAAACAAATAACTATGCAAAACGTACATTAAGTTGTGTATAAAGCACATGTAATGTCAGACAATAAGAGAGATAGAATAATATTTAATTAATTTAATGTAACAATTTTTAAAATATAAACTTTAACCCATATTTAAGAAATATATAAACAATACAATACGTAAAGAAAAATAATAAGATTATTCAGGTTTTCATGTTTTAAAATAGCAAAACACAATATTGTTATTAGAATAAAAAAATAGAAATTGATGATTAACGATTAACCCATGCCTGGTTCATCCTCGCAGCAAAATCTGTAACTTCATCATATTCAGGCGACTCGAGGATTTGAGACAAACCACTTCCTGGCGTTAAGAGCACCGAACCTTATAACATAATAAAATTAATAGATAGAACCAGAAATAAAAGATACAATAAGAAAAGAATGTTTGTATACGCTTACCCATTTTATTCAAAACTCTGAAAAAACGGAAAACACACACGACGTATGGTCTAACTCTATTCTTCCATAACAGATCAACTTGCTTAGCAAATTTACCATTGCAGTAGCATTTGACCACACGACGACTACATAAAATTAATCGTGGAAATGTGAAATAATCAATGATGAGATTATAATGTCGACTAACAATAACTGATCAATATTACAAAAAAATCATAACATACCAGTCGTCCTCAAAGTTAAAAACCATACTACATGATTCCATAGAGGTATCGGGCCAACATGAAGTACAATCACTATGTGATAATTCACCGACACTCACAATAGCACCGATCAAATGGACTGCAAAACAAATGAATTTAAACTAA
Organism: Odontarrhena argentea; assembly: GCA_900406245.1. Classification (NCBI taxonomy): domain Eukaryota; kingdom Viridiplantae; phylum Streptophyta; class Magnoliopsida; order Brassicales; family Brassicaceae; genus Odontarrhena; species Odontarrhena argentea. The sequence goes on along the minus strand of OVAF01001531.1, from coordinate 3,791 downwards.
ATTAGCCCTTTTTAACCAGAAATCAAACAACCATTTCTACAAAATATTATAGTAGATAATGAACATACCAATTGCATAGTCCGCAGCAAACTCTCCACGAAAAATCTCATCGAAAGACGTATACTGTATACTAACATGTCCGTTCATTACATCAGGGATAGACTGAAGTTTAGTGTAGTAATCAAAATTTATGACATAATCATGTTTAGCATGCTTGATTTCACCACATTGAGAAACAACACTAAAATAACTTATTAGATACCAATCTCCAAGATTTAATTTCGCTCTGTAACGACCAACAAATCGATGAGGAACATGGGCTTCTATTCTGGTACCCTATCAATAACAAAATATTATAAATCAACAATGACTAAAATCTCCAAATAACAAAACTACAAAGCAAATTAAATACAAAACTAACCAATTCATCAACCAGAATCAATTCGATAGAATTTGTAGTACGTAACTCAAATCCCGAAACTAATGTCGATCCGAAATCACGAACAACCATACTCTCAATTTGAACTCGAACAAAACATCCATTCGTAAACCAATCTATATCAGAAACTTTAACATATCTAGCCATGATCTAAATCAAGGTTATCACAGCGATGTACAACGAAAAAACTTATATATAAATAGTCAAATAAGTTTGCAAAAAATTTGAAGATCAAATATAGATAGATTCGAATCTAATAATTCAATATAAATTAATTAATATTAAAGTTTAAAATAAAATAATCATGAAAAATAACAATGACACCGCAACAACATTCATGTTTAATCTCGACACCTAAAACAACAATAATGTGGAGTGTCGTTATATTTTATGTTTTTGTTGAGTTTATAAAGGATTAATAATAGCTTGCTAAATATGATTACATATGTTTAAGAACTAACTATAAAACTAAACATAAAAAACCCCAAACTCTACCAAAAATATAAACTAAAAATGTCATTGGACTATTCAAAATAATGTTTAGAGATAAAATCATAGATTTAAATCTAAATAATTATTCAATGTTATTTCGTATCTCAGATCTCAACAAATAAGCTTCGGATATATTAGGATCCACCAAAATCTCTGTGTACTCAATATTCGAAGTTGCCCACCAAACACCTAATATTTTTGAACACAAATTTAACAACAAACTAAATTCATTTAGCACAAAAAAAAAATAAAAAGGATTAAATATAGAACGCGTATATCTAAAATATCAAAGAAACATCACCTTTCCTAAATTCCAATTTCGCAAATCTTATAAGGCAAACAGTAATGTCTTCCTTAGAAGATATAACAGCCGTTGAAAAATTATGTGCAAGCTGATTTGCAAGTCTACACGCCAAACGACAGCCACTGAAAAAAAAAAATAAAAAATTAAAAAACAATATAAAAATTGCATAAATAACTAAAACTTGGTATGAGATAAGCATAGATTTATTGACTCTCAACGGATAAATCACAACCTTGAGTTCTCTAACTCAAAATATATTGTAGTTGGGCGAGTACTATGTATCGACCCTCTACGGAATAAAGCTGCACCAATATTCACAACCTTACCGATCAAATCTAATAGACAAAACACACAACTTAGTATTAGTAGTGTAAAAAAACAAAAGAAATCTAAAAAATAAAAATTTTCTTTAAAACAATTAAGAAGCATACCAACACTATATCTCGGTTCAACAAACCCACCATTAATTAGTTCAAAACTGACAAAATTAAAGGAATAACACATATCAGAAGATACAGTTTTCCGATAGACAGTTGAAGTACACCAAAGAATTCTATAACGATGATCAGTCAAATTAAACTCTCCAGTCACAGGTTCCAATTCGAAATCCTTCAATAAAATCCAATCAGTGACTTGTACGTCTGAATCAAATAAGACAGCATATTCCGTTGACATACTCGCCTGTATTCTAACACCCTAAATTTGTAAAAAAAAATTAAAAAGATAAAAGATTAGCAAACCAATCGCATAAAATATTACTGCATATATAGATTATCAAGTCAAACACCTTTTGATCAGTTAAAAGCAATTCAAGTGTCCCTTTAGAACCATAAAATTTTGCTAGTACGTTAACATATATCCTCCAACGATCAAAACTCGGATTAATTGATGAAACATCAAACGAATAAAAATCATGCAAGAGTTTTCTAGTCGCGGCAGCTAATAGATGTGCCATGTTCACTGATTTGTTTTACCGGAATTCGAATATATATAACAAACAAATATTAGTTTTTAAAAGTCTTATATTTATCAGAATAAGTTATACCTTTTTTTTATATACATATTCTAAATCTACGAATATTGTTCTTTGGAATTTTATTTTAAAACTAATATATTACTGTAGAGGATCTTCAAACCTCCTATTAATATAGTAACAACATTTTTAAAATGAATGAAGGAATAAATATTATGATAAAACTCTCAAGAACTAAATCATACATTTATACTCGAGTTGCTAATTTTAAAATAAGTTATTTTAATTTATGCTCAAGTATTTCCTATTCATTGTACCGAAAAATATATCCAACATAGGACCGCATAGTTACACAAGTTGACACTAAAGTAAATTTTATAACTAAAGTTTAACGATTTATTAATGTATTCTAAACGTACTAAAGAAAGAACACTCCCCAAAAAACGCAATTATAAATAAAAAAATATGATACACAAAAGATCAATTTAATAAAGAAAGTTTTGCTATCTTTGATGCAGCATCGTCGACCTCCGAAATGCTAGGATATAATGATATTCGAGTTGGGGCAGTAGCTGTTATTGAATATTCACCTATAACCCAAAAAATGTTAAGAGTCAATATTGTCTAGTTTAATAAAATCAAAATCGAGAGTCAAGAAAAATGACCTGATGTAAGATCAATTAAAGCCCATTGTAAAATACAAATCAGAGAACTATTTGCATAGCTTTCCCATAACTCATAAAATCTGACAGCCATAATCCCACCGAGCCTACATGTTAAAATTTGATTCCTTCAAGCAAAAATGAATATGGATTAATAATATACAAATCAAATTAATAAACAAATGTAAGCTCACTATAACAAATCAAAAACTAACTTTAAATCCCTTAATTCGAAAGTAATTGCTGGATCTACGAACTCGTCATAGTCATAGTCGAATTCCAATTCACCGAATTGATCAGAACATTCTTTTATAATACGATCTGATACATTATTTTGATCATTAGACCGCACATCGGATACCTCGGAACCCATGTCATTATCGCTATCATCCGAGAGTTCCTCGTCACACAAACCCCAAATTGGTGTTTTTCTCACGTTTAAAATCTCACCAACCACATCTAAAATTCAAAAAAAAATATATAATATAAGAAAACACAAATAAATTCAATACCAGAGGGAACAAACATACCTATCAAATAATCATCATTACAAACTCCGCTTAGAATATCATCAAAACTTTTAAACTGATAAAACTTTCGTTGACAAAAAAAGTCCATAGCCGTGACATTGGTATGATGAGTTAAAAAAATGCGACTCCGGTGATTTGTAGCACAAAATCCACCATATTGCAACACAACTAAAAAGTTCTCAATAACATACCAACGATCACGGACAAAAAGAATATCAAACTTCGCATAGAGATCATGCCCAATAGTAGCTTGAAGTTGCAAACCCTAAAAAAAAAAGAAAAGTCGAAGGCAAAAGAAGATTAATTAGATCAACAACAAATTGGACAAAATTAAGAAATTAATTGAAACTAACGTTTGTATCGGCGAAGATAATATCCATCTTTAAAGTTG
>OVAF01001530.1:0-21243 GCA_900406245.1 Odontarrhena argentea | reverse complement strand
ACTAAACCCTAATTTGGGATTACTAAACCCAAACATATGTATTTACAGTATTTTAAAACGAAACCGACACGATAGGTCGTCACCATACGATAGCACTTTTTCTGGTTGCTACAATAGGTCTCTAAAACTATAGCGCTATTTATGTTCATGCTGTAATATGTGACACCATACGATAGCTTTTCGATTTGTGCAATTATATGTTATTACATATGATAGTTTTTCGATTTTGTGCAATTACATGTTGTTCGATAGAATAGCTGTTTTTTTTTTTTTTGTGCAATTATAAAAATTAAATTTGGTCAAAATATATATTAAAATATTTTTTTATTTCATAAAATATCCAGGAACAACATACAAAATCTTATAAACTTCTAATCTAACTCAAATATTAAATAAAAACAAGTCATCTCTTGGCAAGCTTGCACTTCTAGTGCCTTGTGTTTCATTCCCATCATATCATCTTCCCATCTCGTCTTTGCAGACTTGTTCTTCTCCATCTTCCTCCTTCACTCATTTGTTCTTCTTATGGTCAATACGCTGGCTGAATAATCAAAGAACCATAATGTGAAGTAGTCACTGTATGCCATGGTAAACATAAAAACCAAACCAACCTAAGGAAACTTTAGAAGCTCACGATAGTCAGACTCTTAATGCATGTAAACTCCAAATTCAATATCAGGCTAAACTTGATATTGAAAGAGACAGTGGATAAAAAAATTTAAAAGCACAACGAACACACAATATTTTTCATTTAAATTCTCCAAAATGAACCTTCAAATAAACAAACGAAATCATTGACAAACAGTAATCTTTTTCCACTCCATAAAAACCGAAATGAGACAATTGACAAACCAGTTTAGAGAGAAAGGCATAGGTTTCACCATGAGCAATAGTTGAACTAGCTCCTCCTCTGTATAAAAGACAAATGGATGAATATTGTATATAAAGTTCTTAACTAGTTGAATGAAACAAAAGTAAACGGATCAAAGTGCAGGAGAACGCTAACAACTTATAAGAATGAAAGTCATTCAAACCTCGAGTTGCTGTTTGGCCAAAAACTTTGCTGAATTTAAGTAACCAATGGGAATTTTTTCCTTGCTTCAACGGATTGGCAACCACCAGCTGACCATTCTCACCAATGAACTCTATGGTTGTTTTTTCTACTGTTTTGGCATGGAAGGAATGGTCTAATCCAGCAATAGACTCTAATATTTCCTAAAGTGCAAGAGAAAGAGCAATCGTCATTTCTTGACTGGTCTAATGCAAACAGGTGCATTGACTAATAGAGTTTTACCTTTCAATTCCATATCATTCACCTTTTGCTACTTGGGTTGTATTCACTGCACTGAAAACAACCAAAGGAACACAAGAACACAAATACATTTATCCAAAAACTTGCTAACAGTAGGATGTATCATTATCTGCTTGAGAATGTCCATTTTCACTAAAATGCATAATGTCGCATATGTTGAAGTCTATGCAGATTAAGGATAAAATCCAGTAAACCTTACTATAAACTTATCAGTTCAAGACTAATTTACTCTAATCTAAAGTCATATGAAACTATAAACTTATCAGTTCAAGACTAATTTACTCTAATGTAAACTCATATGAAACAATCTTAAAGCACTAACAGAATCAAGAGAAATATAAAATTAATAAATTAAACAACTTTGCAGTAACACGATAGATATATACAACCCACATTGGTCTAAGCTATCTTCAGATATGGCCAACAATCACTAACCAAAGACAAACTCTCTTTAGAGAATCGAACCGAACTAAATTCTTGATTTTTCTTATCATAAAGCTGAGGTTTTATGCATCATTATCGCCATTGCCAACGTCATCTTAGCTTCGATGTTACCGTTCAAGATGTAAGCTCCAGGTTGAATCAATGGTCTTCTAGTCCTTGACCTGAAAGTTATATGCTCATATATTATCCAAATCCAGTTTATATGAACACATAGTGTTGAGATGAGAAGAACTAAAAAATAAATCTAAGCTTACCTGAACAAAATCAGAAAGGCAGTCTCGCTGAAACCAATCTGTGAACCTCCTCTTTACAAAGTTTAATGACACAAAATTTAATTCTTGTATAGTAACACGAGTAATTCAAAGCTCAACAAATATTTACAAACCCAGAAAGAACTATGATCCTAAAATACTTCTGAATCATTAAATCTGGACTAGCGAATCTTTACAAGTACAACAAATCATTCTCTTTGACCGCAATGTAAACCAAATAGAGGATCCAGCTTTTTTCGCCTATACTAGAGTAACATTTGGTCCAACCATGTTCAATCATACTCTCGGAGACAGTTGGAAGAAGAGTGTACCAAGGCATAGCCTTCATTGCCCCATACATTTGCTTACGCATAGCCTCTCTTGATGGAATGGCATCTGAAAACAAAGTAGATTCAAAAATATTTCAAAACTAAGACATAGGCAGCAATAACTAGAAATATTCTCACAGAAATACTGAGAATTATACTTCTCCAGGAAAGTTTCCAGACTAGAAAAAATAGCATATTTCTGATATCAAACTAAGTCAAGTCTCAACGTAGAGAACCACTTTAATTACTAAGTTAAGTGGAGTAAGTAACTTAGTATGAAGTAGACAGTCTAAGATTCATCTTTCAAGATCTTAAACTTTTCACTGGTAGCTCAGGAACGTACATCAGTAACACTACTCAAACCCCAAATGGAGAATATTAAACTGAAGTAACATATATCAAAAATACAACAAAGCTAAGGGAGTCTTGTCTATCATTAAAAGATAAACTTATCAGAATTCGTGATCCACATTGTTCATTAATTTCAAGATAATTACAATTGAACCAGATATGAGAAAAGTCAAATTGTAGCCATTCGAGTCGTCCTCATGATCAAGAATCAGAACTACCAAACCAATCAAATGAAAAGTCTGAGATCAAAGTCACTGAAACCATCCACCAAGAACAAATAATCAAATTCCCATTCCGTAAATCACATACTAAAGTCTACATCCATCAATGTACCACTACGAGAACATAGAAATCACATTTCTTGAAATGAATAAGAACCCATCAAACTCACAGTATCAAGTTAACAAAAATATATCAATCTCAGGACACTCTAAACAAAAGCTAAACAGGTAAACTTCATAATCAAATCACCTTGGGGAAGATAAACGTTGAGCTTAAGGTAATAGATGTAGAAGCAGCAAAGGAAACCGGAGATGAAGTAGAGTAAGGTTCCGGCGATGTAATTCCGGAGCCAAGTCTGGAGAAAATGCGGTAAAGGCTCCCACAGATTCCCCGGCAAAAGATGACTCAGAACAATGCGATTGTAAAACGAGGTCTCGTCGACAAACCGCCTCAGATACGCATAATCCGCCGCCATGTGCTCCGCCGCGTGAATTTGGCGATTCACCGAGATCGGTGCCGGAAAACGTGTCAAGAATTGCGGATTTGATTTGGAATCGGAACGAATGCTTGCTTCAATACATATGGCGAATTGTTTACTCCGGGCCGGAGGTACTAGTCCGACAAGTATGGTATACCGGAGAAATTGCGTGATGCAGCCGAGGGTATGCTTCGAACACCGTGGATGAGATGGAAGACGAGAGAAGTGAGATATCTGTGAAGAATGACGTAATCAGAAGGAGGGCAGACCGGGAAATGAAGAACAGTAAAATGGCAAAATTGAAAGAAAAATGGCATTGATGGCAAATCTCAAATGGCAAGTGTTTTCTATGGCATATCTCATAATTTCTCATATAAATATTTGTCATATAAAAAATTAAAACTTTCATTTCACTTTTTTTTTTTGGTATGAAAACTTTCATTTCACTTAGAACAAATAAAACGTGTATTAAGGTTCCTGTTAGCGAAAATTCTATTAGTTTATTTCTTTTGCTTATGAGCAGAAAGAGACCGTTTTAATGATTAGTCCGGTTAATAACATAGCCCACATAGCCCATTAATAGGCCCATTTGTTAGATCAGTGCGGGCCCCACAAATCGTTGTCTTGGTCCTTTTAAAAAAAACAGTTTAGTTCGCCAAAGTCAAAAGAGATTCTCTAGATTCTGTCGTGAGTTCGATAAAATGAAGCTTATTACAGAACATCGAGGATCGTAGTTTTGATCATATGATGATGATGATGGTACACGAGCCACGAGAACCCCAATCGCCATGGCTTCCATTTGAGAGAAAATGCTTTGATCTTCTTCAACAATGTCACCGAAACAGCAGATTCTCACTTCTACAGATTCATGCCTTCATGCTTCGTCACTCCATTGAAACAAATGTTCAGATCTTCACAAAATTCTTAGTTGCTTCTGCTTTGAGCGTTGGAATTAGTTATGCACGTAAGGTGTTCGATAAAAGACCTCAGAGAGAAGATAGTTTCCTCTGTAACTCTATGATCAAAGCTTATCTTGAAACTCGTCATTATTCTGATTCTTTGTATTTTTATAGAGATCTTAGGAAGGAGACTTGTTTTGTGCCGGATAATTTTACGTTTACTACGTTGACGAAGTCTTGTAGTTTGGGTATGTGTGTTTACGAAGGTTTACAGTTGCATAGTCAGATTTGGAGATTTGGGTTCTGTGATGATATGTATGTGTCCACCGGAGTTGTTGATATGTATGCGAAGTTCGGGAAGATGGGATTTGCTAGGAGTGTGTTCGATGAAATGAGTCGGAGAAGTGAGGTTTCTTGGACGGCTTTGATCTGTGGGTATGTTAGGTGTGGGGAGATGGATGTAGCGAGTGAGTTGTTTGATGAGATGACGGAATTTAAGGATGTTGTGATATATAACGCGATGATGGATGGTTATGTTAAGTTTGGCGATATGATATCTGCGAGAAGATTGTTTGATGAGATGAGAGTTAAAACTGTGATTACTTGGAGTACTATGATTCATGGTTACTGCAATTGTAAAGATATAAAATCGGCGAGGGATTTGTTTGATGCTATGCCGGAAAGGAATCTTGTTTCTTGGAATACGATGATAGGCGGATACTGTCAGAATAAACAACCTCACGAAGCGATAAGGTTGTTTCAAGAAATGCAGGCAACCACCTCGCTTGATCCGGATGATGTAACTATTTTGAATGTGCTGCCAGCTATTTCTGATACGGGTGCTTTAAGTCTCGGTGAATGGTGTCATAGTTATGTGCAGAGGAAAAAGCTCGATAAGAAGGTGAAAGTGTGTACAGCGATACTTGATATGTACTCAAAATTCGGGGAGATAGAGACAGCGAAAAGAATCTTTGATGAGATGCCAGAGAAAGAAGTAGCGACTTGGAACGCTATGATACATGGGTATGCTTTGAATGGGAATGCACATGCAGCTTTGGAACTATTCTTGGCAATGGTGAAAGAAGTAAAGCCAAATGAGGTCACAATGCTCGCGGTTCTCTCAGCTTGTAACCATGGCGGATTAGTGGAGGAGGGAAGAAAATGGTTTTACATGATCGAAGAGTTTGGCTTAAATGTTAAAACTGAGCACTATGGCTGTATGTTTGATCTACTAGGCAGGGCGGGTCACTTAAAGGAAGCAGAGGATTTGATTTCAAACATGCCTTTCAAGCCAAACGGTATAATTCTAAGCTCCTTCTTGTCTGCATGTGGTCAATACAAGGATATAGAAAGAGCTGAGAGATTTCTGGAGAAGGCAATGGAATTGGAACCTCGGAATGATGGGAATTATGTTCTGTTGAGGAACTTGTATGCTGGAGATTCAAGATGGGACGATGTCGGAATGGTGAAAAACATGATGAGGAAGAACGATGTCAAGAAAGCAGTCGGTTGTAGCGCGATTGAGATTGATTCTATTGTTTCGGAGTTTATATCAGGTGATACAACACATCCTCATCGGAGAAACATACATTTGGTTCTTGGTAAGTTGCTTATGCACATGAAAGACAAAGAAGACAACTGGTGAGAGGAAAAATCACAGTGTCATGTTGGATCATCAATACTTGGGAGCTTATATAGAGTCATTAGCACCATTCTAAGAGAGAATCTCCATGTTCAGACCTCTAACTTACACTGATCATCAGTTGTATGATGGAAACATCAACCAAAAGAAGAGCAATTTCTCTACAGAGGGTGGCTTGGCTTTGGGACTTTGGCTTAAGGCTCCTAGATAAATATGAGAAAAAAAAAGAGTTATGACTTATGAGCATTTGGAAAATATAATGAATATAATCGGTCAATAGAAGATTCTCACTAATTTCAATGACTTTTGGTTTCAATAATTTGTTATTATAAATTAGAAATTATCCACAAAGTCTAATATACTAATCTCACATAGTAAATCACTCAAACACGATTTTATTCTCTCCATGTGTCCATAATTCCAATGACATTGGATGCGTTATTCTATAGTTCGCGGGAGTAACGTGAAAAACTAAAATATACAGATATTATTACATCATACCGATTCTCAATCATACTATAATAAATAAATAATACTTTGACATAACATTTTGAGAAGAGTTTATTACAAAACTTGTTTGTGAAACCAATAATCCATGGCGATGTCTCAAGCTCCTATGCTTCTTCTTCTCCTATCACTCTTCTTCTTACCTTCTTTGCACGGCATCGTTTTCAAAGACTGTGGTTTGCTATACTAAACTCTCAGCTTGTGTTCTTCTACTAATTAATTCACTCTAGACTCTGATGGTCTTAATCTTTGTGAATGTTTTAGGTGATGGAACTTCTTCTGTCAAAGTCACTAGTGTGGACATAGTTCGCGATACGGATATGGACATGGCAGGCTTTCAGATATCCGGTTCTACAAGTACCTACTTCATAACTTACTTTATTTCTATATACCTTAAGTACTCAAATCTTGTTTTGGTTTGTTTTTTCTTGATGACTTCTTTTTGTTGTTAACAGATGAAACAATCACTGGAGGATACACATATGTGAGGATAAAACTAGGCCTCATCTTTGTCAAAAAAGAATTTTACCGCTTCTCGGAATATATGGAATTGCCTCTTGAACCTGGCACCTTCATTCTTCCTTTCGAGAAATTTTTTCATTCCATGTCAGAGGTAACTTTCTGTATTTTTCTTTCCCCGTAATTGTCGAAATTGCATTAGCTCGAGGTATGAATTCCACTTGTAGATAAGTACATCATATAAGGTAGATTTCAAAGAAGAAAAAAAGATTAGTACATAGAAGATTAAGAATGATTGGTAATACAGAACTGTCTCCTCCTATGATTAGTACATAGAAGATTTATATTTTTCACCTGACTATGTTAAGGGCTGGCCACCATTTGATTAGATATTTCTGACGACTAATTTTGGTCTTTTCTTTTCACCTTTGCAGCGGAAATACCATGTTTACATAAACATGTTTGATGACTCTGTGGATGAAAAGCAGATAGCGTGCCTCACTTTCGATTTCCAGGCTAAATCTTCAGCAGTGGTCTCTGTTTAGTCAAGTTGTTGGATGAAAAAATGTTGTAAAATCTCTATACAAGTATGATGTCTTGATGTTTGTATGAGAAACACTTGCATCATGTATGTTGTTGTTCTTTTCCTTTGTGTGGTGTCTACCAAATATAATAAAAGGGTCTGTAAACTTTAGATAAAACTGTAGAAGTAGATATGTAACAAGAAGGTGAAGAGGAAATTAAAAGGAAATATGAAACTATAAGTATTGGAAAATCTCATAAAATGTACTCTATTTTTAAAATGATAAAAGTCAAATATATATGTCACACGAAATGAACAGAGCCAAAAAGAGAAAAAGAAAAAGCAAGTACTCATACTGTCATACATGATACACTCAGTCTTGGTCTGATGAAATCATCTTGAGAGTTTTTGGTTTTGCAGGCTTGCAGCAATGTACTTGGCTTTGGTTTAGTTCTTGTGTATTTGAGATACAGAGGTGATTCTAAGTAAATGGGACTTCTCACTATGATTTATTCAAAGGCTCAAAGGGAAGATTCCCCATGGTGATGCTCGAGATTGCGGAGTATAATTTTGGCAAAGATCTTCGCTTCACGAGGCATATTCGCAGCAGCAGCTGCAGAACGAAGGACTCTTGCTTCTCCTCCGTTCTGCATAAGGCTTGCATGATGCATGGCATGACGACCACCCGGAATTGTAAACTGAGAGGAAAACGAATAAAGATCAGTTATGTCACTCAACTAACCAGAATAAAAAGGCCTTTCAGACATTTACATACCTGAAGAAGTGCAAACGCGGCACATGATTTGAGTATCGAAGAGGGATTACGCAGCATTGTCACAAATCTTCCAATTTCAGCACCACTGCGAATGAAACAATGTATTTAGAAATTTCAAATCAATTTTTGATCAAACATACGACACAAGACACCAAGACTAACCTGCATCTCAAATGGCCAGCTTCTTGTATGCGAGCTCTCTCTGTGACTTGTGCCAACATAGTAGGAGTAGATGAAACAGCAGCAGCTACAAAGATTTGAGGATCCATGAAAGTTATAACAAAAGCTTCAATGTATTTAAGAGCCGTCTTTCTTGCCCCATCCAAGCTAATGTTCTTTGATGTGCTCTCTGATGAAGAATTTCCTATCATCACAGCGTACTCTTCCATCCTGTTGCAAATTGGTGATTCAGATCAAAGCAAATCAAAAACCGTAAGAGTCACTTTGGATTTGGAATGGTCATTAAGCTATGTTATATTTGATGTATACCTTCCATCAAACATGTATGCCAAAGCCAATGCAGCCATAAATCGAGCCATTTTTGAGACGGAAGACGAACACAAGTGAACAAGAGCTATAACTCCTCCTTCCTCAACAATGCGGAGTGCATTACCAGGATTAAATGCAAGATTCCACAAAGCTCCTGCTGCAGTTTCATGTACATCCTAAAAAAAAAAAAAACAACGCGAGGAAAACTTGATCAGATAGCCCAAATAACTAAAGCATAAAAACCACCACACTAGAGGACAATGTATGCTTACCTCAGCGTCCGACCGTGCAAGTGCAATCAGAGGTGGAACCCCACCTTCACGTCCAATAGCAATGCTGATGGAGGCAGAAAAATTGCAGGTTTATTATTAAGGAAAATGACAATACAATAAATTGATAAGAAACTCATCTAAATCTTCTCTGCTAATTGAAGCCACAAGTTTGTGCAAGCATACGAACAAGTATCAGCATGTGTGAGATGTTAAAGCAAGATGGTCTTTCTGCTTTTGCATTTATCTTAAATATATCATGCGACAATTCACATACGCAACACATAAAAAATGTTTATGGTACCTGTTTGCTTCTGACACCGATAATCCCCAAAGAGCACCAGCGGCTCTTTCTTGAAGACCTGTGGAGGCATTTGAACAAGATTGTGCGAGCGACACCTAAAATAATAAACAAAAGTGATGAATTCCCCTGAGTATGCAAATGAACAATGAAAACATATTATACAAACCGGAAGCATACCAAAGCTTCAACGCCACCAGCTGCAGCGATAGATTCTCGATTCTTATCATCAAACGACAAATTCCATAGAGCACCAGCAGCTTCCTGTCTAACACCTTCATGAGGCGATTGTGTCAGTTGAACAAGAGCTTCTAAAGCACCTGCTTCTTGTCCAACAGCAGCATTATTATTGTTGCTATCTCCATGAGCAGCCAAATTAGCTAAAGCACGAGCAGCCTGGAAAAGAAAAACACAGTTAGACCACAATCTCAACTCATTAAGAAAACAATCGCAAAAAAATATTAGAGACAAAGAAAAGGAATTTACCTGTTCTTGCACTCCCTCGTACTTGCAGTTGCGAGCTAACATCACAAGGGCATGTACACCTCCCGCCGTTGCAACTTCCATGCTGCATTTATCATCTGCTGCTAAGTTTGCTAATGCTCCCGCAGCTCGTTCCTAATCACACAAATAAGTGAAATCCTCCATTTTAAAAGGAGGGAAATATCCAAAATTGATAGTTTTATGTAAGTGTCACTTAGAAGACAAATCATTTATCAGCACTACCACTTTTTCACACACATATTTTATCAACATCCTTGGATTTATCGCTTTGTCTAAGGGTCTTAAATTTGACACCGAAAAAATGTTGAGATATTGTGGTGTAAATACGAACATTGCTTGATTTAATTTAGTAACATTTTGTCGTGCTAATTGCTAAGTTACTAAACCTTTTCCCCTACATTGTTTATTATGATTATATTCTAACAAAGAAACAAAAAGGATAAAGCTTAAGGTGGCGAAAGCGTACCAAGACTCCATCACAACCATTCGGCCATCTAAATATAAGATCAACAAGTGCCTGCACTCCTCCAGCCAGAGCAATAGCATTCTAATAGAAAAACGAATAAAAAGTTAAGCTGAAGAATCAAGAGTAAAAACAAGAGCCTGATAAATAATTAAAGAAGTTACCTTATGCTCTTCTCCAACAGAGAGATTCCATAGTCCACCAGCAGCTTCCTCGGCCACAAGTCTGTTCATTGACTTTGCCAAACCAGCAAGAATTCTGATTCCTCCTTCTTCAGCAACAGACTTTGCAACATTAGCATTTACCGACAAATTTGCAATAGCCTTGAACAATTCGACCCAAAAAAAAAAAAGAACAATGTTAGTAAGTCCAGTAATAAGAATTGAAATTCCAATGAGAAATGAAAGAAGAAAAAAAGCAACCTTTGCAGCTTCTGATTGAAGCCCTTCTCGCCATGATTTTGCAAGTTTTAGAAGAAGACGGATCCCACCATCTTTCATAACAGCTTCAGCTCTTCCACAGTCTATACTAGCATTCTCATCATCGATAACTACAAAAGTTGCAAGTCCAGTAGCTGATCTCTCTTGGACATCTTCCTGTGAGCTTTGCATTAAAGTAAGCAACAATGCAGCTCCTTGATTCAGCCAAAAATGATCTAATCCTTGTGGATTACTCTCAGCAGTTCGTAGAAGCGTATGGGAAATAATCCATTCAAGCCAAAGCATAATGTCATCACCAGCTTTATCCTTGGTTTTTATCCTCATTTCTCTCCAGTAGGAAAAGATGTCCTTTGGTTTTTTTGTATTATCGGCAAATATAGAAGCAACTCCATCCAAAATGTTAGTGAACAAAGCAAGTAAGACTTTTCCTTTGAGTCTAGTGGAGCTTATGAAACTCGTATCCTCTTCGAGGGCATGACAATTCAAAGCACACAAAACCTTCAAACTCTGTGACGATGTCAAGAACCTAGAAACTGCAGCAGGGCTAATGTCAGTCCTTGAGACATCCAAACCGATTAATTTGGGAAGCTTATCCCATTTAGTCGATGCAATTGACCACTTGATGTTTGATGTCCCAGCTACAGAAAGATATCGAACAGACACCACTTTTCCCAGCGCATCCTCGTCGATGTTAAGACAGTCTAAAAACCCGAGATCACTGAGCTGTGGACAATGCCTGGCAAGAGCTTCAATTGCTTCAGCAGTAACTTCTCTTATCCCGGAAAGACGAAGCTTCTTAAGCTTCGGACAACAAATAGCTACAGCTTTTATAGCATCACTAGTGATCTTCTCACAAAAGTCTGGTCCAAGTTGAAGACTCTCAAGAGCCTCATGACGCGCCACAATCATCGATAATGTAGCATCCGTTATCTTCCTGCAATAATCCCCGCTAACTTCAAGCAGATCCCTTGCTTGAAGATGTATAATAGAATCAGCCGACTCCACACCACGAAACCTTAAACTATGGAGATTAACACACCTAGAAGCAAGCGAAGCCGCCATGGAAGCATCAAACTTATGAGCACGAAGATCCAACGAACTCCATAAACAAGAAGACGAACCAAGACCTCTCCAAGTCTTACAAGTTGACGCTAAACTAGCTCGATCCCGATAATTCAAACGAGTAAACAACTGAAGAACTGTATCATAAGGCAAACTAATCCAATCCACAAACTCATTAACCTTAACTAACTCCTCATTGCTAGTCTCAGGATAACAACTTGACACAAGAGCTTTCTCCTTCCCTTTCTCCTCCAATTTCCTCTTTACCCTACGACTCATTATCTTCAAAGCAAAAGAACCACAAAAACCGAAACTTTAGACCTCTGATCACAAATTGCAATAATCAAACCAAGACACAGATCTTCCACAAAGTCCAAACCTTTTCAAAAACCCAGTAACCAAATCGAATCAACAACGCATTTAACACAACACGATTGAGATTAAACACAACTCAAAACTCCTCGACACACACACATCAAACAACAACAACACACACAATCTCTGACCTTTCTTCTAGCAATGAGAGAATCAATTGGGAATATCAAAGTGAAGAGTGATGAACGGAGAAGAATTCAGGCGAAAAAACCAAAACTTTTCTTCCGTTAAAGTCTCAATTTTTGTGAGGCACAAAAAGAAAGAGAGAGACGACGAAAAAGGGGAAATTTGCAAAGAGAATTTGCGGGTCGGGGCTTTGAGAGAGAAGAGGGCTTGGCTTAGGCTTTGGTGTGATGAGAAAAACACAGCTCATATAAGAGAAGGAATAATAGAGAGGAGAGCTCTTATGAAATCACCTCCTTTGCACGGTACATATCTCTATTGTGAATTGTATTTTCATCTAACATTTTACATTTTTTTTTTTTAAAAAAAAACCAAAAGAATCTCATATCGAAATCTAGACTAATTTCCGAGAGATCTATAAGAATAAGGGTTTTCTTACCGCTAAAAACACCGGCTTCATCGGAAGATGATTGGAATCACGGCGAGAGGATTCGGATTCCGGTGAGAAAAGTATTCAAAGTGAACCTTTCAGATGCTAGATCTGTGATTTATTTTATTTTGTTACAGTTCGATTTATTTGCATACCATATCTACAATGTTTTAATGCATCGGAGAATGACTAAATAATATACCAAAAGCAATCTTTTTGACTAACACGAGTTTCTTGATTCTACAGAACTGTTTGCTGACTCGACTCAACTCGACGCGTGACTAATAAAATATTAGAATTTTTTTGGAGAAAGAAAATAAATGTTTCTTTCACGGATTTGCTTGTTAGAAAGACATTTTTGTTATTTTATATTTGAGGTTCATGAACCACGATGAATTCTGCTGTAAACACTCTGTAAGGTTCACGATATTTTCTGTAAGGATATATTTTGCTATTATCCATTTGAGGTTCGTGAACCACAATGAATTGTACTGTAAAGACTCTGTAAAGTTCACTATATCTTTTATAAGGATATATTTTGCTATTATCCATTCAAGATTCGTGAAGCAAATTACTCAAAAGAACTATGTAAAACTTCCAATTGACTTAGTTTTGTAGCAAATTTGGCCATGCTTTGGTTCTGAAACCATTCATATTGAATACAAAGATTTTATTATAAGTATAAATAACCTCTTAAGAAATTTGCTTGTTTCTCACATTTTCATATTATTTTCTTCTTGAGGTACAAAACTTACTATTTTGAGGCAATCGTAAAGAAATTAGTGTTGAGGTTTTTGTTGGATCATGTTCAATACCATAATCCTAATGA
The DNA here is from genome assembly GCA_900406245.1 of Odontarrhena argentea. Classification (NCBI taxonomy): domain Eukaryota; kingdom Viridiplantae; phylum Streptophyta; class Magnoliopsida; order Brassicales; family Brassicaceae; genus Odontarrhena; species Odontarrhena argentea. The sequence continues at coordinate 7,766 of OVAF01001530.1, read as the reverse complement.
GAAGTAAATTATAGGAGTTTTGGTTCCCAATATTAGCCCTCATCAATTTTGGTTGTTTCCCTCATTTTCATATAAGTCTTGTACTTATTGTGGTACACAACTTACTATTTTGAGCCAATCGTAAACAAATACTATTGAGATTTTTGTTGGATTATGTTCCATACCATTATCCTTTTGAGTTCAAATTAAGTAGTATAATATTGTGCATAAAAAGGCACAAACCCGTGAAAACTAAAAAGACCCTATAACTTCTACATGTAATGTATATGCATAGTCTTTCTTGGATCCGATTTATTGATAGAATGTTTTGGGAGTGTCATGATTTCCAAATCCAATATTTTCAGCCTTCTCATAATGGGAAATGAATACAGTGAATTTTCTTTTAATTAACGGAAAATTTTGTTGTTTATATCATTTATTAGTTTAGATCGTTTTTGTATATTTTGTTTTTAACATCAAGATCAATGTATGGTTCTATGTATATTTAGTAACAGATTCATTAAAGCCTAAAAGATACTTTTTTGAATGTACTTAAATTAGAAAGGAAAGAATTATATATGTATAGGTATCTTTGTGTTTTTGGCTACTTAATTTTAATAAAATTCATATATTGATCCCCAAAAAAAAAAGTATAGGTATCTTCATCTCTTATTACAACTTCTTTCCTTTTTCTTATATAAACTTCTTTAATATACTTTTTATTTTACATTTTCAGAAGTTAAATTAGATTCATCATTTATACTAGTAATAACATTACAAGTACATAATGAAAGTTATATTTATTGAGGGTGTTTCGTTGTTGTTAGCATGCAGTATCTACCGTTAATTGGTAATTTCCACTCTTTATTTATTGTTTGAGGGTGTCTTCTCATGAACCAAAAAAGTGAAAGAAAACAATGTTGGGGGTGAAAGATGAGAAATATGAAAAATATTGGACAAATTGAAGGGAAACTTCTTTACAATAAGCGTGACCGGTAATAAAGCCCACCAAGTTTTTTGAATTTGGATGATCTAAGCCCATTAGGATCCAAGAGAATAACCCACACTTACAAATTTGAATTCTAAAACATAAACACATTTCTTTACATCAATTACATTGTGTACTTGTTTATAGAGAGGTCTTCTTTCACGGATGATCGAGAAGCCATTTCTGTGGACTAACTATCACATCTTCTAAGGTGTCTAGTCCGGTTTTTGATTTTCAGATTTTATGTTTTCGAAATAAAGCAACATATCTAAACTAGAGCCGGTTCAAAGTTTCAAAAGGTATCACAAACTAAAAGAAATAAAACCGATAAAATGTAGTTGAAATAACTTGAGCTCGAGACCTACAAAAAAATGTGTGATATATACCTATACAATTAAACCAAAGTAACACTTCTAAGACAAAAAATAATTTTTAATATTATGGACCGTAAACTCATGTTTGACCTCAAGACCACCATTAAACAAAATGTCATTTAGATATAGTTTTGAGTTCCTGCTAATGATCTTGAATTGAGGTCTCATTCCTAAGGTTACCATGCTAGAATTTACCAGATTGATCAACTTGCCGTGTTAAACATCCTTTTAAGATAAGTAAAGCAAAACAACATACAAGGTTTAAATGTCATTGTTTTCATCTGGGCCTAATTAAGTTATTTAAATTTTTTAACGACCCACCAAAACGTTATGGTGCTTAAACTTTTGGATAATGGTCTTGTAACTAGAAAATTAAGACCGAGAGGTCCGAGATGTTTGTTCTTTTTTGCATTTTCAATAGGATGAAGTTAATCTCTCGCTTCAAACATCAAGTTTCAATTTACATACTTCAATCCATACATCATATCTATATACTAAACTAAAACTACCGAAAATACCCCTCTCTAGTGAGCTAATCTTGAAGGTAGAGAAATAGCAGCCCAAGGAGTTGGTCTCTGCGGACTAGGTCGTCCCACAACCGCAGATTGCCTTCCAGATACGACCGCGGAAGGCGACGAAGGAGAGGGAGGAGCAATCGCGGTGGCGGCCGAGGAGGAGGAGGAGGAGACACGTTCACAAGAAGGACACATAGTGAGAGTAGTAGGAGGAGTCATTTGCATGTAAAGATGTGGAGACAACTTCAATGCTCTAAGCTCACTTACTTCCTTATGTAACCTTCTATTCTCTTCACTTAAATTCTCACAACATCTCTTCAAATACTCACAATCTACCTCCGTTTGCTTAAGCTTCGTCCTAAAAAATTGTAATACAATCAAAAGTGTTACTTTTAATATTACTATGTATTAATTAATCATAATTGAATAACAAACAGACAAGACAAAACTAGATTTTCTTTACGCATGCATCTGTCTGAAATCTGAACTGTCTTTAAGGCTGTAGTAAAAAGTAAAAAAACACAAAAAAAAAAAAACAGCATGTGACAGTACAGAGTTCAGAGATCTTATTAGGATTTTTCTTTTTGGAACAAATCTCTTTTCGTGTCATAAAAGGACAATTATCTCCCCATCATAGCAAATTACTAAGAAAGAATTCTTCTGTAAAAGTTAAAATTCCGAAAATACCCTTGGATTTTATTTTTATTTTTTTTACCTTGCCCTTCTGTTTTGAAACCACACTTCTACTTGTCTTGTCTTTAGGTTCAACTGTTTTGCCAAAGCCAGCTTTTGCTTCTGCCCCAATTGGAAAATGTTAAAACACAAAACTACTAAAATGCCCATGGTTAAAATTTGAAATTTACCAGAATGCCACTAACCGGATTTAGAGTGCTATGTTCTTTGAAAGTCTCTTCAAGAATCAAAGCTTGTTCTTTAGACAACCGGAGCTTCTTTCTTGATCCGTCGCCGTTTCCGCCGTCTTCATCGTCGCTTCCACCGCCTTGTGAGCTAGAAGCTCTCTCTGCCTCGTTCTCATCTCCTCCTCCTCTTGCCGCAGCAAGATCTCTCTTATTCCCACTCACACTCGACACCGTGCTGTTTGGAGATGATACACCGGCGACTTCTTCTTCTAACTCCGCCGCAGATGACGGAGCTTTGTTGACGTTGAAACCTCTTAGAAAAGATCCAACGTCGGAGTTTCTCTCTACACATTATTTTAAAAAAAAAAAAAAATTGTAAAAAATTATAAGTTTTGATATTACGTTAATAAATCAAACTAAAGCATTTTTCAACTTCAGTTTCTTGAAATAACTAAAAATATTTCGGATCTGAAACATAACACATAAAGTCTACGAAACAAAAATTACNAAAAAATTTTTTTTTTTTTTTTTTTTTTTTGCTAGCAACAAAGTTACAATTTGTTTTTTTACCTGAAGATTGGAAGAGATGAGGCCAAGAGCTGTGATGAATCTTGTTACTATTGTGATTTTGCATGTGAGGAAACAAAGAAGAAGTAGAATTAGTTGTGGAAGGCATTAGATTCAACTTCAATGATGGTTCCTTTTGTTGACTAAATCCTAAGCTTAGACTTAGACCCAATCCATCATCTCTTTCACCCATTTTTTTGTGTGTTTTCTTGAGAAAATAATGTAAGTAGAATCGGATTTGAGATATGCTCTAATTTATATACAGAAATGAGAGAATTGATGTATAGAGAAAGAGAGAGAGAGAGAGAGAGGTTATGTGGTTTCAATGATGACTTGTGTCAGAGAGACCCTTGTCATTTCAATGATGATTTATACTGTTACCTGCTCATAACTTTTTTTTACTTTAACCAATGTTTTATATATCCATTCAATTCAAATTACGTTTAGACTTTTTACTCTGTTTAAGAAAATGGTTCATTTTGTTCCCAAAAGTCAATAATAAACGTTATCATTTAAAATGTCTAATACTTTGATATTTTTGTTATTTGAACTTAAAAAAAAAACCATTTATTTTCAATTTTTTAAAAAATTAGTTTTTGACCCATTTAAACTCTATGAACTTAAAATATAATTTTTTGTAATCTAGTGAATTAATTAGAAACAAATATTTAGGTTGTGAGCACAAATGTGTACTTGGAAGTAAATGCACACGCTCCCTTGTAGATCTAATATAAAAAAAAATCTAGAATTATTTAGTTGAGAAATATATAAATTTTTAGACTTTTATAGTGGTACAGATCTTTTGTTTGAATTGTTTTATTTCTCAAAACATGTAAGAGACATTTAAGAGGAAAAAGACAGATGTATATAATATGAGGTAAAGTAGGGTCAAACTCAAGCGCGTGTGAGAGATGTAAAAGTCAGAAAACGATGTCGTATCACTAGGTTTCACAGAGCCTAACACTGCATAGTGCATGGGGTTTATAGAGTTACCTGTAAACCCAACATATATTTGATTCTCTTTAAATCTTTTGATTCCATTTTCCAAAAAGTTCTTTAATTAGTAAATTTTTGGTCAACTATTTGAAAGCTAAACTCAAGTTTTCCATCGATTTTTTGGTTTTTGTCAAATACAAAATTGACATTTGGAAAAAGATTATAATGGTGGTTAATATTCCCTGTCTCATAATAGATGATGTTTAAGGTTGTGGCACACAGATTAAGAGTTCAATAAATTTTTGTTTTTTCCCATATAAAAATATCATTTATCATTCAATTTAACACATTTCAACCAATAATAAATCAATCTGCAGAATACTAAAAGTCATATTAAATAAAAATACATTTAATTTCATCTTGAAAACCTAAAACATCATCTAATTTGATAATAAAAAAAACTCCTAAAACCTCATCTAATATAAGACAGAGGGAGTAGAGTTTTATGACTACTTCCTCGATCAGGTTGAGACAATAATTTTGCTTTTTTGTTATTTTCAAAGTTGTTGATAATTTCACCATTATTTTTTTATTTTTTTTTTTGAAATTTTTTTTCACCATTATTATTGCTTCAGTTTCTTTTAATATCAGTTTCATAATAATCACTATTTCATATATATTAAATAATATATGATACTTCTCAAAAGAGAATTAACGGTTGGTATTCTTTATATGAATTAAAAATAAATTTGATATTTATAATTAAAGTTTGCATTAAAACCTAAAATAACGAACTGAAAAAGAAAATAAACCTAAAATGATAACTATTATACATCGGAGGGAGTAATTTTTTGTTCAACTATTATAAAGGTAGATTCAGGTTTTGTCCAATACAAAAACAATTGGAAAAATATTATAATGGTGGCTAATTACGACTAGTTTCTCTTATTTGTATTTGTTATTTTCAAAGTTGTTGATAATGTCATGATTATTACGATCGACTTCAGTTTCTTTGAGTGTTAAAGACAAGACAGGTCGGGGTTTGTTAATTAAAAATAACGTCCGACTTATCTTTTCAACTACAAAATTAATGTGAGTTTTACTTTCCAATATATTCTGGTTGTTTAATGAGTTTTGCATTTGACTATTTTTATGACTTTGAAATATCTTCAATCAATATGGTCATGCTTTGCATTGATTTCCAACACTTTGCTTTGACCTTTCCTAGAAACTTTTATTTGTCTAGATAAGTTACTTTTAGATCATTGGTTTAAATTTGGTGTCTTGATTGGTTGGTCAATACTTTGATGCTAATAGTAGTCCAATATTATTATTGAAATTTAATCATTTTAAATTTACAATAATGGGCTTTGTTCCTGTGTTTAGTAATAGAGAAACAGATTAATATGTTAGGTGGCATGAATTCAAGTATTAGACATTAAAAGGTAAAATCTGAATTGCACTAGCATTTTGTTGATTTACCTCGAAATAAAGGGATTGCATAATAATTAAAAGAAAAAAGTTAGGTGAAAATAGAGTATCATTTTGCACACAAATTAATAATATATATTAAGATTTTCATAATATTTCTAAAAATTAGTTGGCTGTTCGTATTATTCATAATATTTAAGGTTAAATTATTAAATTGATGTCAAAAATTGCATTGAAAATAAATAAATATAAAAAAATATTATTTTCTCCTCCGATATTTATTCTTAATTTCTTTGGATTTGAATGAAGACCAACCATATGGTGTGGCTAAGCTAATCCTAATAATATGGTGTGGTTAACATATTCTAATCATTCATATATAACATCACCGACTTTTAGTTATTTTCATATGATTCGTATATGTTGCACGGTTACCATTTCATGCATTGTGCCAACTTCACCATAGCTTCAAATCAATTTATTCTACATTTTTCTAATTATTATCACATTCGAACATTTGTTTGTGACATCTCATCTAACTCCTCAAATTTTCTCATAATTTGACTCATTAGGCGCGTTAGTTAACTACTCTTGAAATTTATATGGCCTTGATACATATACTTAGCATTAGACAAAATCATTTAGAAAACTAGAAGTTTAAAAACCTAAAAATCAAGTATGGTTGGATGCATGTTACCGTGTATAAACCATGTTAATTTACTTGTTTATATTCTCAGGTTTTCTGTGGATCTGAAATTTGACGGCTCCAGATCTCGAGGTTGACATTTTTTCAGTCATCATTTTATCATAAAGAATAATGAAATTTAAGTTTGTGACTACAATGGCTTTGGTCCCTTTTTGGTTATTATGGTCCTCTCTCACTAGTTTCGACCATATAAGTGAAACGAGATGATGATGTTTGGAGTTTCTCCAAAACTTACAAATCTATAATTTAAAAAAACTGTTTGAAGTTAGTTCAGAGTTTTTTAATTTTGCCTTTCAATAAAGTAGATTTGAGTTACAATTGTTATTTGATGTGTATCATCAATTATGTTGATAACAATAACGGAACATTGATGTTTGCCGCTTGAAACTATTGATAGATTTTATCAACGAGAATAAAAACAAAAAAGTGTTGAAAAAATTAGATCAGATTCTCGTGAGAATAGTTGTACGAATTATATCGATTTATATAGAGAAATAATTAGACATAAATTTATAAACTAAGATATAACTATAATTTAAACAATATAACTATAGACAAAGATTAATTTATAAATTAACATATTCTATTATCTTGTAGATTTTTTCATAATCTTGGTTAGTGAAACTTGAGATCAAATGATAAATTGATAAAGAAATTTAAACCTAAATAATAAAAAGAAGTAAATTTTGTATGATGACACATTGTTTTTTTCTCTTCCTTCTTTGCTATTTGTCCTTAGCTTATGGTTTGTAACAACTCATCTAACTTATGAGATTTACTCATAATTGATTCATTAAACTTTGACTAACCATTAGTTTCACATACATTTTGAAATCAATGCCAATTTGATTTTAACCTTATTAGATTTGGACATAAAATATGTTTTTCTCCTCTTTTTTTTTTTTTGGAATTTCTCTTAATCGACCAGCAAATTTACACCCAAAATTTATTGAACAAATTGCAGATAACATTATGATGTACGAGAATATAATGGATTCATTAGTGATTGTGAAATATTAGGAACAAAGAGTGTGACGGTTTTGGGATATCTAAAGTGTAGAGAGAAGTAAAGCAAGAACAAGGAGAGGTGGAGGTCACGTGGAAGATGGGAAGGTGTTCACGTGGGAAGTTTGCTGACGTGGCATCACGTGGTCCCACAAGTGACCACACTCGTGCGGCGTAATTTTTGTTCCTCCACGACCAGACATTCACTTCTCTTTAATCATTGGATACTCTGGTTTCTTTACATCCCCACTCTCTACCTCCTCGCGTGCACGTCACGCTCTCGTTCTTTCTCGTGTCTTATAGATTCAAAATGTTTAAACCGGATCTTAAGAGAATGTTACAGCTTGTAACTTGATATCACAGGTTTTAACCCTAGAATCTACTGCAAGTGCACAGCAAGTGATT
>OVAF01001529.1:0-12513 GCA_900406245.1 Odontarrhena argentea | reverse complement strand
TATTTTTATTCACTTATATATCCCATCAAAATGTTATCCCGCAAGTTAGCTAGATATTTAGACATTATAAAGTACAGATTATGTTAGTTGAAGTCTATATTTTATATAGCATGCGATTATCATGATTTGTAGAGAGTTTCGTTTACGAAACAGTGTTATGAAACAAAAGTACTTATAAGATAAAATGGTGGCCATAGTCTCACAAACATTTAGGATAGAGTCTTACAAACGAAATTAAACATAAGAGATAAACTAGTACCATAGTTGGTATGCATCGTCATCGACTTTGTCTTGTTATATATTACATAAGCCAAAAGAAATACCATGCTTTCCAACTATGTCCGAAAAGATCTTCCATAACCAGAAACTACCGCAGACGTCTCCATAACTAGATACTTAGCTAAACTTCCAAATGTTTGATCCGCCACCATTATCTTTCATCTAGTTGGTTTAAAGGAAACGATTAATAAAGTAGCAAAACACTTACATGTCTAAATAATAGTTTAACTATATGTCAGTTAGTTTAGGTAACCTTTTACTAAATTGCTTCACGACATGTGGCACGGTTGTGTCCCCTGCCACCACATCTGCCACATGCAGTGCGTCTTCTACGCCCAGCACGCTGTAAATCATGATCGTGATACATTTACTTCAGCACAGTATCATTAATTAGACAACACATTTTAGTATTACACATATAACAAATAACTTACCAAGAACTCTCCTCTAGAGAAAAAACGACGGATTCGAGGCCTTCCCGGTGGCCTCTTAGCTTCTGGTGCTTTCAAGTTCAAGTTCAGCTCGTCATTGTTGAGTTTGGTAGGAGCGTCCAAGTTTGGGATAGGATAAACACTCTCCTTGTAAGCGGCTTTCCAATACTCGGTGGTATACTCAGGAGCAACAAATGGTGAAATGTGTGATTTGTTGTGAACCGCAGCCGCCATTGCATGTGCACATGGTATACATAGCATTTGGAATTCCTTGCAGGTGCAGGTTTTTAACAGCAGATTGACGTGGTAAGCCACCCCATTCTCATTATTGACTTGATACTCTCCAAGACAGATGGGTTGGACGCGGTATCGTGTTGATTCAACAAAGTTCTTAGCAATTATCTCGCGTACCTTTGGAGTTAGATCGTTAACATTGTCATTAGCAGATGTCCTCCGTTGGTTGAACCAAGTCATAAGAGTTGACCGGATGTACTCGATAAGGGGAATGATGGGGAATTCTCTTGCCTGACGCAGAACTGCATTGAGGGACTCAGCAATGTTGCTGGTCATGATGTTATACCTATTTCCTCTGAAATGCGACCTTGCCCAATGCCCAAATCCCAAGTCGAACAAGTACATTGCGCAGCTTATGTTTGCCCTCTTAAGGTCCTCAAAAGCGTCATTGAATTCCTCGACACGGTACGCCCTTGCGGCCTTAGCAACAAGGTAGCTCAGATCCCTTGTTTTGAATATGGACCTCACATTCCTCTGCAAATGTACCAAGCAAGCGCCATGTCCGGAATTGGGATAAACCTTCAATTATGATGTTAATGTAGTTCTCAGTAATAAAACATGTATTTACATATCTAATAGTTATATTACACGTATAATCAACAAAGAGATAATGTAGTACAGAAATGTATTTACATATCTAATAGTTATAGTAATTGTATAAATTACCTTATGGAGAGCAGTGTAGATTGATGAGTGACGATCCGAAATAAACACAACGCTTCCATCGTCGGGGACAATAGTGACGAGCTTCTGGAAGAACCACGACCACGCCTTCTCGTTTTCACCATCCACCACACCGAATGCAAGCGGAAAGATTTGGAAGTTGCCATCTTGCGCGCTTGCGGTTATAAGACAACCACCGTATGTTCCTTTCAAATGTGTACCATCGATAACCAGAACCTTTCTCATGCTGCCAAAGCCGGCGATCGATGCAGCAAAGGAGAAGAAGAGGTACTTGAAACGATTGCCAATGCCCTCCTCAAAGGTGGTTTCCATTGCGATTACCGAGTTTGGGTTTGCTTTGGCTAAGCTCTCTATATAGCTTGGTAATGATGCAAAAGACCCGGCATACGAACCATGTGTCATCTCCATTGCTAGTTTCCTTGACCTCCACGCCTTCCAATAGCTGATTGGGACTTGGTGAGTTTCACGGATAAGCTGCCTGATCTCATTTGGGCGTGGGCCCGGGTTAGTCCCTTGGTATCTTGGGCGTAGAAGTTCACCAATTACGGAGTAGGTGGCTTGCCTCTGGAACGAAACTCTGTCTTCCACATTGCATGTATGCAACGGGTTAATCTTGCGGACCTCAAAGGCATCTGAATTCTTTCTCTTCTTTGCATACACACGCCACGGGCAAGAATGGCGGACACATCGGTACACCATTTTGTGGGGGCATGATATTGGAACACGGTAGCTGAACTTCTGTTGTAAAGCATGCTTCGAAAGGCCTCTCCTGCAATCTTGTTTGTTTTTGAACATTCTACCCACAAACAAATCATCTCCTTTGTTGGGAATCGGTAAGTCGTCATCATCAGACTCATCTGCTAGCGTAAAACAAAAGTTTAGTTAATTTATATTGTATTTATCGCACACATTAACCTGTAACTGTCTAATATAGTAATCAGATAAACTAACAAAACAATTACATATTCCTTCAGTACATAGCCATTTTCAGGAATAAAGTGGTGCCCATATCTATATGTATACAATACATATTAGATGTTCAAAATATAATCTCCCATGGAACAGATTAACATGTAATTGTCTAATATAGAAAGCAGGTTAACTAACAGAACAATTACATATTCCTGCAGTACATAGCCATTTTCAGGAATAATGTGGTGCCCATATCGATATGTATACAATACTTATTAGATGTTCAAAATATACTTTCGGAGTCGCACATATTAACATGTAACTGTCTAATATATCTATAATGTCATCTAACAGAACAATTACATAATCCTTCTATATTAGCCATTTTCAGAAATCATGTGGTGCACATACCGATATGTATAGAATACATATTAGATGTGCAAAGTATACCTTCGGAATCATCCAGCATTGGCTCTGAATCCTTGATTATCAAAGCTCCGCTCTTCGCTGCTGTCCCAATGCCGAATGGAAAATCCCTTTTAGCCTTCTTAGGTTCCTTAATCCAAATCCCCTTGCCCTTGTCCACTGGAGGAGCACTTGCTGATATCCCTAGCAAAGCCACAACAAAATTATAATGAATAGAGTTCTATTTCTACATGTGTTCACTACATGTATAACCACTGACCATCATTTTCATCGCTTGAATCCAAGGTGAATATCAACTTCCTTCTCACAGGGTCCTCATCCCCAGCCGAAATTCCTTTTCCCTTGTCTACTGTATTTGCGACCGAGCCTTGGTCGTGGCCGATGACGTTCATTAGTCCCGATTACACATTACATAGATCGAATTGTCAATCTAACATGATATTTAAATACCTTCGCCATTCATGTTAGACATTATAGTGATCCTATAGTTATCTAACATGATATTTAAATAGCTGACAATAGGTTCTAACTACTATCATTATATAGGTTAGACTTTATATAGATGGCATAGATATCTAACATGATTTTTAAAGACGGTTTTTGTTAATTTTGTTAATTCATTACCTTTGTTTTTTTTTTCAACAGAGGTACCTTCGGCATTCAGTTGGAGTTCACCTGGCGACGAAACTAAACAAAAAGAAAGTTATCCATATGTAACAATTGTTAACCAGCTAAGAACTAAAATGCATCCGTACCTTTATTATTAACCACGATGAATCCTCCTGTTTCGGATCTATGGATCTCTATCCATGTGTAATATTAAATGATGTAATAGTTATAAGAATGACTAACACTTTGATAGTAGAGTTTAAGTTTATGAACACTTTGATTGAAGGTTATGTTTTACCTTGTGCGGTAAAATTGTCTGTCTTGTGAGTAGAGTGTTGAAGCCCTAATTCACCTTTTATAGGGATAAATGTTCGAAATGTTACTATACGTATAATGATACAGATATACGCATGTACACATGTTTTATACATTTATTATTAAAAGGAAATATCTAAAAATCTTGCTGGACAGAACACTCCACTTGCTGCTGCATTTAATGGTGCCGTTTGTGTCAGTTTTTGTGTGGTTAATTACACAGCTTATCTACTCTTACCTATATGTACTTGTCTGCACAAGAAGATTTTGTTGTCTTTTTTAGTTTTTTATTAGGATAGATATTGTTGAGTTCTTCACTAAGAAAAGATCTTGACTTTCACCCTATCTGTCACCTATTTTCTTATTTTCTTCTCTTCATGATGACGAAAATTTGAACACTCACTCTCTCTTCTTTAAGTTGAATTGTACTTTGGCACAAGAGCATTAACTCATGCGTATGATGATTTTGTCAGGGTGACTTAGCCAAGTCATAATCTCGTTTACACTCATAGCCATTGCTTATGGGCCTCCTTAAAAATCAAAGTTGACTTAACCATCCAACATAACCAATATGGGCCTACTGTTACAAATCTAACATAACTATTAGATACCTATTATTACAAGGAAATCCAACACTTAGTCATCTACGTTCACAAATAATATCAAGTAGACCATTTTAAAAGAGCACCAAATCGGTATGACGAAATTTAGCCACACAAAGTGAAATGTGTTATAACTAAATTTCCATTTACTTGTACATATTATAACCAATGATACATGATAGTACTAAAATCGATATGTAACCTCGGAATATAAACTGGCGTGACTTATGGCTATCCTTTTTATTATCATCTAATGCCTTCATTACACCGCTAACACCTTCATCCAGCTTTCCCTCTATGACTCCGAGCCGTTTTTCGATTTCTCTACGAAGTAGAACCATTTCTTCCCGCAAGATCTCGAATTCTTCCGCAAACGCTTCATCAACCCACCGAAAAAGGTGGTCATAGTTCGGCTACAAGTTACACACTCACCGAACGCAGTCAATATCAAACTTTGTCTGATTAACATACACCAAATTAAAACTCAAAATCAACAAAGAGAGAAATTACTTACTCGCTTGTAATCTTCACACCGGAAGAACTGTCGATCTGGATTTCTGGGTTTCGTTGAGGTGTATATCACGATCCCTGCTCCACAGATACATCGTTTAGGCACACCGCGAGGAACGTCCGTTGTGGAGCTTTCGTTCGATGTTGAACTCATGTTTACCGTCGGCCGTGGAGCTTTCGTCGGTCGTTGGAGCTTTCGGTGGAGCTTTATCTGAGTAACTCTTGTTTTCTCTCTCACCAAAATTCAAACAAGCCTCTGGGTAAAAGGAAGTCTCAATTCCTCTCTCCAATTTATCTGACACAAGATTCATAACCCATTTTAGACTTAGGGGTATGGTGGACATTTGCTGCAGAGAGAGATCGGGTATGGTATAGGGGAACTAAATAAGAAACTAAGTAGGTATAGTTACCCAATTTCAGTACCAAAAAGTATTATTCAATTAATTAACTCTATTTTATATGTCAATAGTCTTTGTCCCCTTCTCCCTTTCTCTATGTATTTCGTCACAAGTGATCTAAAATTGTAGTCTAGCGGTTTGTGCTAATACCGTTACAGTGTTACTGTCTAAATTCAAATCTGCTTAATGCATATTAATTGGTGTATATAAATATATATTTTGTCTCAAGTTTATGAGAAATCTATAAACTTCATAATTTAATATATCTATATGTATATTTATCTCAAGTTTATTATACCTTCTTTCCTTAAATTCTTTTCTATTTCCTCTATATATTTTATTTTTGGGAGAATTCTAAAAATGCCACACTTTATTCAAAATTTGCCCGAACGGCTTATAGAAGGACAACCTCACTAGCAAAAGGCTTTAGCTTGTAGGTGTGTTCTTATTAAAGCCAACAGTCATTTGAACCCGTGACCTTGCTCATATGCACTTACACATTTTCTCATTAACATACTACATCAACCTAATTGTCTATATACAAGTTTAATTTTAACTTGTAGGCGTAATAGTTGATCCGTTGTAGCCACACAATGCATACATATCAAATGTAATTTGTTTAGCACCTTAGATGAAAATGATTCCATCCTAAAACACGACGCGAAGTGATTTGATTGGTGACTAGAATAATAATTATCGTTCATCTATACCACGCAAGAGTTATTCATTTACTATGCATTTTAAAGATCATATAAAGTTAAATTTTTTTATCAAAAGCAGTCTCAACTTGTTTTGTTTTTCTTTCTTTTATTACTGTAAAATTTTGGACCGAACACCATACATTATATATCTATAGATCGAAAATTACATAATATAATATAGTTTTCTCTAAAAAAATTATTGGATTATGTGATCTCTAGACTTCTAGCCGAGCTAGTGACACTTAATTGTTTTCATCTATCATTTCACAAAAGATATATATATATATATATATATATAGCCAAGTAAAAAACCGAAATCTACATTAATTATTGTTTTACATTATCTAGAGTTTGTACGTCATATTTTTATTTAGGAACTCTTAGAACAATTGACTAATCACTAATCAACATAAACTTCAACCCGTGAACGACTTTTGCAGTTTTACTTTCTCATTTTCTTCTGTCTAAACTTTCTATTTAATTTCTTGATCACTATCTAGGTATATAGATAGGTATAGTAGTCGAGTGGGAAACTTTATACATGTCGAAAATATATTATCTATGAATGGTGATTTCTTAATACTCGTTCTAACAATTATTTTCTTATACACATCAAAATCAGAAAAGCTTACAAAACAAACAAAAAAAAAAGATTACAAAGTGTTAGATTCTCCCACGCGTGGATCAGAAATCAAGAAACGAATTTATTCGTAACAACACTCGTGCGGTAACGGTGACGGTGACGGTGACGGTGACGGTGACGTCAACGGTAACGGCATTCTCAGCTTCTCGAAGTATTCCTTTATACCAAACCCACTCAACACCGTTACATTCTCCGTCGATTCTCCGTCATCATTTAACGGAATAAACGGAGGTCTCAAAACTTCCGTTAACAAATCCCACTTCACTCCCTTGAAAAAACCATGCTCTTTTACATCCTCTCCTCCTCGCCTGAACCCTAACCGCTTCATCGGATCTTTAACCAACAACCGTCGGATCAAATCCGTTAAATCCGACGGCTTTCCGACGAATTCAGGTTCCTTGAACAACACGTTACGAAAAGTTTCCTTTTTGGTTTTTCCTTTAAACGGAGTCTTTCCATACATCATCTCATAGGTCAAGACTCCGAGTGCCCACCAATCTACGGCGAAATCGTGTCCTTCGCCGCGGATTACCTCCGGAGAAATGTACTCGTTCGTTCCGACAAACGAATTCGATCTCTCCCCGCGGGTAATCGGGTTAACCCGAGAAGATTTCGAATTCTTCTTACGGGAAAACCTAAGACTTGTGTCACAAGTAAGGTTTGATTCCGGATCTGATTCTGGGTCGGGTCGGGTGGGTTTAGTGAGATAACAAGAGAGATCAAAATCGGTTAGAGTGACGTGACCGGAATCTTGAATGAGAATATTCTCTGGTTTCAAGTCTCGGTAAGCGATCCCTATGGAATGAAGGTGGTCAAGAGCACAGAGGATTTCAGCTAAGTAGAATTTAATAACGGAGGAGCTGAAAACGCCGTCGTTTTGACGGTGACGTAGAACGTTTAAATCTCCACCGGAGCAAAAAGGTGTAGCCCAAGCAAAGTATTGAGGGGTTTCAAAGGAAGATAAGAGACGTGGGAGAAATGGGTTTCGGTTTGTGTCTTCGACGTCGGAGAGTCGCCGGAGGATCTCAAGTTCCCGTTTTGCGCGGCGGAGAGATGAGACAGAGGATTTTTCGACGAGCTTTAGAGCGTAGGGAGATGAAGAAGAAACAGAGTCGTGGACGAGGAAGACTGTTCCCGTTGCGCCTTTTCCGAGGAGTTTGATCTTGTTAAGGTCGAGATTTGTCTCCGGTGGAAATGGTGATGATGACAATGGTTGTTGTGTCTCCATTGAAAGAGAGAGAGAGAGTGTTTTGTCTGAAACGTTGCGTTTCTGTCTCCGTGTGTCCATTTATATAACATATTATTATGATGTTAAATTTATGAAATGGAATTTATTTACATCTAGCTCTTCATGCAACTTTTATTTGGTGTTCTTTTATTGTGTTTGTTCACAACGGTCCTCAATTGGCACAATTAATTTCGACACTATTTGCTGGAGAAGGAACTCCATTTCATCGGATTCTTGGCAAACCTATAAAATCATAAATGGCACTAGAGATCAGGGTCATTTCTGATATAATTCTTTTTTTTTTTGTTTCACAACAATTCAATAATTTTATGCATTAAACTAGGTTCGAAATCTAGACGGTAACATAATAACAACACAGGCATACCAGCTAAATTACAAGTCCCGGTCAATTCTTTTTTTTTTCTCTTATAAATTAAAAATTATAATAAATTTTATAATTACTGATTGGAAAATGTTACTTACTTGTCAGCTTTAGTATATAGTCACTAATAAATGTACAGTAACCACTTTTGAATTTGTATGTGTTTCATTTAAAAAATTGGTTTATGTTATGACTAAAAATTATACAAACAATTTAAATTCAAAAATTGCTCTATTCATATAAGTTTTCTAGTTTTAGTTATGATAAGTTTGTCACAAATGTCATTCATTTTAGTTATATATATATTTAATAGATTTATACGATATCAGAATTAACTGAGATCGATGCTACATACTGGAATATTTTTAGTTTCAACAAATACTATGGATTCCAAATCAATTTTGACTAACGCATTATGAAATCCATGACATTTAATATGCCACCATACAATCTAGAACCACAAAACTTCTCATAGAAAGTTAAATAATGATAAGTAATTTAGTAATATACTCCATAAATTAATTATTTTGTTGACAGTCCAGAAATATGTAAATGAATTGTGAAACACGTGAGTGAGGTATCATGATGCAATGAGAGAGCAATCTATTGACAAAGCCAAACTGGACAGTCGTAACTCGCAACCACCACATTTATTTGTAAATCTGTGTACTAGTTCTCACTATGGGCAAATCTCTTGCAAATTATTAAGCTACTTTCATTATTTTGGGTGAATTATTTCAATTATTAATCTCTCTTTGCTATTTTTAGTTACTTTTTTCTAACTCACTTTTATAGAATGAGGCTTTGTTTTTTTTTCTGCAATTAGTATTAAAATGGTGTATATATGTTGATTGAAATATAACTTTTTCGAACATTCCTTAAGGTTATTTATTAGAAAAATTAATTACTGGTTGGCTAAAACTTACGGTCCAAACCTAACTAGCTAACCTTTTTTTTAAACAAAAAAAAAAAAAAACTAAAAGCTAACTAATAATTCTATATTAAATGGAAAAGCCTTTATGATCGATATTGGTGTATATGACTGTATGTAGTTCCGGTACTTGCTGTCTCTTGAACTATATATTTTTTTTCTTAGTTTTTCTAACAATCATAATTTAGTAATAAAAAAAGAGACCAATTTGGAGAAATGTGGAATACAAACGTAAACGATAAAATTCTACTATGAGAAGAATTAGTTAAACAATATGTTTGGGAATTCAAACTACAACGAATAAAAATGAGGGATAAGATGTGATATGCCTGCGGAGTGCATTAAACTTTCTAAAAGTTAAAAAATCTTCTGCAATTCCGAACAATCTGTTAGAAAAAGAAAATATGGCATATCTCGTTCTCATATAATGTTCATGAACAATATAAGAGCCTCCAGTTCGGACTTTAGTGGGGATAAATGGTTCTTCTTATTCCTTTTTCATCGGAAAAATTGCATAAAAAACCTCGAAAGTGACGACCAGTGATACTTTAAACCTTCAGAGTCAAAGAGATACATTTTGAACCTCCAATCTTCAATAACTAACACATTAAACCTCCAATATGCAATAGTTGTTGCACGCCGTCATTTGCCCAAACGGAACCGTTGACTTTTTTTCTTTTTTTTTTTAATCTGACTAATCTGACACCTGTCAGATATGTATTTCATATATTTATAAATTATTATTTATTTATTTCTAATAATAGATAAATTATAAAAAGGGAAAAAATTCAAAAAAAATTTACAACATAAAAAATAAATTAAAAAATCAAATTTTTTTTTTGAAAAATCAAAAAAAAAAAATAATAAAAAGTCAAAAAAACATAGATATGCTTTTTAAATACATATTTAAAGGTTAATTCATATATATGATTTTTATATATGTTTTTAAAATTATATATATAGAAATAAAAAAAAATGATATTGTATATAATATTAATATATATTTCAATCTAATTCAAATAAACTATTTTGAACAAATATGGATCTTGTTTTTAGATTTAACAAATATATATACATGTATATTAAAAATATAAAGAAATCATTTCCTATAACAAATAAAGATTTTTAAAGTTCAACTCAAATATTTCTTAAGTTCAAAATGCATATTAATATTATATACGATAGTTTATTTGAATTAGATTGTAAATATATATATATTCATATATATTATATATGTTCAATATATATATATATATGTTCAAAATAGTTTATTGGAATTAGATTATAATTATATATATTTATATTTTAATTGATATGATTTTTAATATTTCAATATATATAATATAAAAAATTGATTCATATATATTAAAAATTTTATATAAGAATTAACCTTTAAATATGTATTTAAACATATATATATATAATCTTTAAATATGTATTTAAAAATCATATATATGAATTTATTTGTTTTAAATATTTTTTTTTTAGTTTATTTTCTGATTTTTCAATTTTTTATTTATTTATATAATATATTAATTATTATAAATAGATAAATAATAATTTAAAAATATATCAAATACATATCTGACACGTGTCAGATTAACAAAAAAAAAAAATTAACAGTTCCGTTTGGGCAAATGACGGCGTGCAACAACTATTGCACATTGGAGGTTTAATGTGTTAGTTATTGAAGATTGGAGGTTCAAACTGTACCTCTTTGATTGTCGAGGTTTAAAGTGTCACTAGTCGCCACTTTCGAAGTTTTTTAATGCAATTTTCCCCTTTTTCATCTAACACTAATACCTAATTACCTTGATATCAATCCAACCAAGATCAGAAGTTGTGTTGGAGGTCTTTCATCATGAGCCATCGATTTAATTATCAACACCAAAGGCTCCCATATAATTATATATCCGCTAGCTCCAATTAATCTAAAATTTGTGTGACCTTCCAGACTAAGCATTTACTCTCCGCAAATTATGATATCTTTGAGGGTTCTACTTTAAATCGGTCCTTTATTGATTCCTACATCATTATCTTGACTCATAAGTTAACGCCAGAATAAATATCCACATTATCATAGATAGAAGTGCTCGAGTATACATTCAGTCGATGACGAAAATTCAACTAAAACATAGTTTATAAATCCCTCCTCTATAATTCACGTCTTTTACGATGAAAAACTAATATTCATCCCTTGTTCTTAATTTAGACGAGACTGCTAAAGCACTCGTTTTACTAGGCTCCCCATGATAATCATTATCCTCTTTTGACTTTCTTCCGAAATAATTAAAATATTAATTTTACTCAATAAATTTCAGATTTTGTAAAGTATTAGTTTATCTTATCCTGCTTGAAAGTTGGACCAAATGCAAAACCACATATTAACTGAATATCCAAAGGATCCATAAGCTAATTTAGAAGTGCTATATTCTAATTACATGATCCTTTGTTAATTAATTGATATATTCACAGACTCAGCCTCCTTTGCTCGTCCAAATAATGATTGCAACCATACCGGTTCACCACTTAACGGTCTCAACTTGTAACACTTTTAACAAAATCAAACTTAAATTAATCGGGCAATTCTTACCACGATAAAGAAACAAATGGGCTATTATGGATTAGACATAGTAATGGTTTGCATATCCTTCCATATTAACAATCACATTTTTATAAACGAAAAAACATATTTTAGAATTCTTAAAACGTCTTACTAGATTATCTGCATATTTTAACTATCGTATAGGTAATTATAGAGAGTTTCTCAAAATTTTGGTTAATTCAGGTCGGACCGATGATTTAGACAAAAATGTATTTGAAAGTCGACATTCAAATGCATTATCTTTCAAGTTTCAAAATGCCATTCCTCGCTAATTGTCAGTACATATGAGTTACCAATTAGATTGGTTAATAGTTAATTAATTATCATGAAAGAACAAACTGTAATGATTGTGCCATTTCAGTAACTTTTAGTATTTATAGTCTAGGGATTTATATTAAATTTCTTAGTTCGCGTTCCTTAAGATTGTCTTACTTAAAGTTTAGTCTCATTTATCCTTGCCATAATCAGTTATATTTTCTAACAGTTTAAACTTCAAAAATACTTTTCAAATAATAATAATAATAATAATAATAATAATAATAATAATAATAATAATAATAATA
>OVAF01001528.1:0-14938 GCA_900406245.1 Odontarrhena argentea | reverse complement strand
CTGTAGTTTTTGGTACAACAATTGCTAATCAGAATTGGGAAAGGTTGTGGATTCTCATAATCCGGATAAAGTAGAATAGCAATGTTATATAGAGAAAGGGAAAAACAAGACTTACGAATTCTTTTGTTTGATCTTCCTAGAATATCCCTTGTTCAATACCGCACTCCCCGACACATGGTTGTTGAACCTCACCTGAAACATTTACATAACACCATTTTGTTATGCATGTTCCAGTTAATCTCTTCCTAAACCTCTTGTCACTTATGATGAAAATTTAGTACAATACCTCATCACCATCCTTCAAACCATATAAGCCGATGCTATCCGTATCAGTGACTAACTTCTGACCCTCAAAACACAAGCAGAAATGCCCCCATACGTGCGGCCTTCACCATTAAAACGCATTTGCTTAGGTATTTNNATTTGCAAGAACCATAATGGGAGAGAAAATTGTAAAGAAAAGTTTGAAAATTTTACCACGAGATCTTGGATGGTCCCTTCTTGGGAACGTGGCTAAAGGCAGTCTCTATTGCAAGCTTGAGATCCCCAACGGTCGCCGAGCTCAGAACAAAAACATCTGTACATTATAATTCAAAATTAAGTTCAAGCTAACGAACAAATATGTAAAAATAGTGGTCAACATGAAAACTAAAGATGATATATGATGATGCATTTAATTTACCAAAGGAAGAGCCATCTAGTTTGAGAACGGAGAGCCTAATGGGCTCGGCGGGGAGTTTATCATAAGAAAATGTCCGGCGATGAAAGCTTCCCATTATCTAAAAACAAGATCAATAACAATCTAGAAACCCTAGCAAATGCGATACTATCATCTATCCTCTTTGAGGGGTATCAGGGTTTCAAGATTGACTAGGAAGAGCGAGACTCAAATGAAGTTTAGGGTTTTCGAATCAAAGGATGAAGTTTGCCAAGGAGTACTGTGTGTCTCTTGCTATATTGTCTGATTCGTTTGGGGTTCGAATCAGACAACGTAATTAGGGGTTGATAGAGGTTTTTTTTTCCCCAAGCTTCCTTTGTTTTGTTGTTATTGCTGAGATTCCTTGTTGAGAAAGTTAGGGTCAGCCGTGTTTCATGTGATTCCTTCTCCCTTATTCAATCATTCTCTTTTGCTAATTTTATCACTTCCTTTTTTGCTAATTATACCGAGTCTTGTAATATTTAGTCTCCTTAATAAAGTAGATTTTGGACTTACAGCAAAATTAACTCTTATTGGAATCTTTTCTAATATAAAACTAGACAAACCAACTCAACCATACATACATATACTTAACATAAGAAGAATCTTCAAGTTCCCTAATTAAATTCTCAACTTAGATAATGACTTTGTTACTCTATGAGCTCATTCCATTCTTCACATTTTACATGTGCTTTATACTAATATGTTGTCTTTCAATCTGATGTATAAAATTAATTAATGTGATGATACCTAAGAGTTATACAACTATATGATCTAATAGGGTCATCAAAACTTAACAGAACGAAAAGGAAATAGTCACGTATAAATGCGTAAATGCAAACGCAAAAGGAAAAGTGAAACAATCAAACGATTATTATATAACGTATAGTCTAATTTACACAAGAGCCGAATCGTTAAAGATGACAAGTCGAGCTATGTTCATCAGCGGACTAATGGCTACCGGAGAGAATTTCCGAGCGAATAGAAACGGATCCTTCCTCGTTCGCCCGCCATCTCCATACCTAGGCCGAGCATTTCTCAGCTTCTGTATAAGCCTAACCCCAACCTCGGACGGTTTATATGTCCGAGGATGACCATGATCATTGACACTCCAATCAACGTGCGTGAGCGTAGCGGACACACACCCTTCCGGGTCTCGCATGTGGAGGAGAGTAGGGAAGTAATGCTCCTCAGGGTAACACGTATCTTTTCTTACACAAGGCTTGTTGAACTTGCTCCATATCACCACATCACTCACAACCATCCGAGCATGGGCCCGTGTCAGAGTCCAGAACTGTGAGCCTATTCGAAACTCTTCTGGTGGTAACTCCGGGAGCATCGCGTAAGGTCCCCGAGCCGCCCATCTGTCGTGCCACCCAGGCTCGTTCTTGAGGATTTCGATGAAGCTCTTCGTGGAGGAGATAAGTGTTGTGTAGGTGAAGTTAAAGGAGTGAAGTGGAATGCAAGAAGGGGAGAGAAGGATAAACATGTAATTGGACGGATCATCGAGAAGTGCGTGAGCTAGTAAGCGACGTGCGGCTGAGATAAGTGTTGGAGTGTGACGGTAAGCTCGTTTTGAGGAAGGTATGATCCGGTTATAAAACATACCGTAAGAACCTGGTTCTTGTTTTTGAGTTGGGTCTACATGAACATACACATTGTAGAGAGACTTGTGATTTGGAGTTTGGTTGAAGAAAAGCTCCCAAACCGGTGCGAGTGGAAGAGAAGTTGTTGTCAAGAACATGAAAGCGAGTTTTTTAGGCAATTTTGGTGGTGGGTTTGGGTTAACTTTAGAAGCTTGGCCAAGTAGCGAGTCGTCGTGGTCTAGTGATTGAGAAGTAATAACTCGGCGAGATGCAAGGGTATTATTGGAATTTTGAATTAATAAGAAGGCCGGTTGAGTAACGGCTATAGTGATGGCTAGTTTAGGACTAAGGGTCATGAGGATGGCTAAGGGCACGCAGACGAGTAACATGAAATACAAAGCCACCATCGTAATATATGACTCTTTTTTTACCATACCATTGTATAACCGTTGCAAGTTTTAATTTGTGGACAGTGAATCAAAAACTTGGTGTTGGTTTATATAGGTAAATTAAGTTTTTATTGCAACATTTTCCTCTCTTTTTTCTGACAAAAGAAAAATGAAAACGTAGATGGTATGGGCTTCACATTGTTTGTATGGTGTGAAACTTTTATTGGTTTAGCCCATCTGATTACCAAAACGTGATCCTTGGTTGGAAATTGGAACAATATTTACTATGCTTTAATCACATTTTAGTTCTTATCTTTTGCTTAAAGCTCAAATATTGCTTTGAAGAGTAATCACTGAAACCTATATGTTAGTATGTTACACAACGTGTTCAACGACCAAAGATCTAAAATTATGAACTAGTTAAAAAGGAGAATTTAAAATTAGAATGACAAAAATTACTTCACTTGTATTGTACAAATTCAAGCCTGTCAGATTTTAAACATGGTCTAAATGAAAATTACCACTAATGGGCCGCGCATTGACAGGCTTAAAGCCCTTAAGCCCAGAAAATATAAAATGGACAAGAGAAAATTACTCGCCGGCCTCATTTTTCTAAATTCCACTTGGTCGCCGGAAAAGTGGCTTTCCCGGTGAATTCTACTCAAATTCGAAAACACAGGAGATACTTCGTTTTTCGATCCAGTGGTTTTGATGTCAGCTCCATGGGAGAAGCAGATACTGGAGAAGGAAATGATGATGATGAACCACGTCTCGCTAATTTCCACTGCTACTACTTCTCTACTGTTTCGATTTGTTCTGAGTACTGCTTCTTTGCCTTCTTGTTCCAGTTGAAATCAAGTGTGAAATGATGTTACGATTCTCTTTGTAAGACTTTATATCTGTTTCTTGCTATGTTGATTTGCACAAAGACAATAATCAGATATTTGTGAGGAGATACAAAAACTATGCAATTGAGTCAAATATTCACTTTTTGGCTGAAAGTTCTCATTTTTCTTCTGCCGCAGGGTTGTTCTTATACTTATATATACATTTAAGCAGTGTGATTTTGTACTTTGAAATGGTCTTCACTTGCCTCAGACCAAAACTACTTCCTTTATGCTTCAAGTAAGGATACCCTTTTTCATTCTGCCACTCCCTTCCATTAAAATGTGATTCGATTTTGTGATTGGAACTATGTGTGAAGGCTGTTTATGTGCGTGGCGTCTTTAAAATTATTCGGTTTTGTGAGTGAATGGCTTTAAGTAGCACCCTCAATGTTTGTTTGCAATAGGCTTTGGTATATTTGTTGTGTTTCCTCGACGTTATGATTTGAAGGCATCATCAGATTCTTTTGTGTTTAGTTTTTGATAGCTGAAGTTATTGGAGGTCTGTATAGTTAATCATAAGCATGACCTAATGGAAAGTTTAGGATATATATGTGAAGATTGTTTTTACCTCAAAACCTGTTAGTTACCGTTTTGATAGGTCTCCCATTTCTAATTTCTTAGTGGATGCCTAGCAGGTTAATGTAGTTGAGGTGACTAACCGTATTATATGTATATTGAATACTAAATAGTAACGGACTTTTGTTGTATTTACTAAATCTTGTGGAGATTATTTCCATTTTTTGGGAAGATTTGAAGATCATGTCAAGGCCGAATGATATGGGATATAGAGATCTCAGTTGTTGTGTATGTGGTTTCTAAATTATTCACATGTTATAAAATGATTTAGTAGTGTGCTCCAAAAACTTAGGGAAACATGTGGAGGTTAACGAAATAAGAAGAGAGAGGCAAGCAAGAAAACATGGAACACCTCACTTGAGTCTCTTTACCATTTCTTGTATTTGACTTTGACAAGTTCTTGACCTATACTGCTACACTACACTATATATATTTGAATCAATTCTACAACGATTTTATCATTGTACTAATATGCATCTCTTATAGAATTTCATATGCTTTTTTAAAAAGTTGTATCTTCTTCCACACATTACTAATTCCCTTGGCTAAACTTAGTAAATGACTATCTTGTTAAGTCCCCTGAATTAGAAGGTCGTAATCTCTTCTCCATCCATCGCCTCCTCTGTCAAAAACACCAAACTAATTTACCTATCCTTTCTTCTTTCCTTTTCACTTTTTGTGGAATCGTTTGCACTTCCATCCTCTTGTATCTCCTGTCCTAATTCTAATACAGGAATCACAGATCTCACGGTAGAGACAATGCAGAAAGTTTGCTGGCCTTACTTTGATCCTGATTTCGACAATCTTGGTGAACGCGTATATGGTCCACCGTAAGCTTTCTTTTCTTGTTTCCTCTGATTTTAAATCCTTTAACCAAGAATATGTATATGAGTGCATCTGTATACAACTTTTAAATAATCATAGTCTTCCTTTTTTGCGTGTAATTTTACAGATGCAGAGTATACATTGACAATGACAGCATCCAAGATTGCACCGTTGTGAAGGTACACACACAAGATTGCGTGAGCTTTTAATATAACTTAAAATAACAGAATGGGAGCAATGGTGTCCTTGGCAGCAGACCATTTTCCATTCCCGTTGTCAACTTCTGATTTGGGTTGTCTCCTCTAATGTAAAACGGTTAATTATGAAGGTAAATAGTGAGAACAAACAAGGACTTCTTCTAGAAGTGGTGCAAATCTTGACAGACATGAATCTTATAATCACCAAGAGTTACATATCTTCCGATGGTGGATGGTTCATGGATGGTAAGTACGTAATCCACATCTCTCATTTACTCATATTCGATTAAGAGCATCACTTGGAAAAATTACTTGTATGCAGTTTTCCATGTTAAAGACGAAAATGGCAAAAAACTCACTGATATAAGCGTCATCAACCACATCAAACATGTTTGTTCTAAACTTGGATCTTTGACCATGTATATGTTTGATTTGAGTGTACTTACGACTAGAAATTTGATATTCACAATGTAGGCCATTGGTACGAGTAGGCGAGAATCTGATTCTGTAAAGGCCATTGATGCGAATAACAATGCAAACAACAATTCTTTGAAACCTCCATTGATGGGCCACGTCGAGCACACAGCCATANACAGCCATTGAGATGACTGGAACAGACCGACCGGGTCTATTCTCAGAGATATTTGCTGCTTTCGCTGACTTACGTTGCAATGTCTTAGAAGCTCATGCTTGGAGCCATAACGCTCGTTTGGCTTGCATTGCCTATGTCTCTGATGATAACACTCACGCTCCCATTGATGACCCAGGCCGTTTGGCTTTTATCAAGGATCACCTCAGTACTGTGATTCGTGCCACAGCGGATCCTGTCACTAGCCCTACACACGTGGGTCACAAGGAGAATGAGACAGATGGGTTTCTAGCTGGACAAGGTAAGGGGTGTATGAATACCAATGTGGAGAGACGGTTGCATCAGCTAATGCTATCTGTGAGAGACTTTGACGAACCCTTTTACGGGCCTTCGCCATTGTCATTATTGTCGTCCAAGTTGAAATACTGTAATCAGAAAGAGAGGAAAACGACAAAGGTTTCGATTGGGAATTGCGAAGAGAGAGGATACTCTATAGTGACAGTGACGTCTAAAGATCGAAGAAGACTCATGTTTGATACAATCTGCACGTTGGTTGACATGCAATACGTTATCTTCCACGCCGCTCTTCGGTCTGATGGAGCTGATGC
The DNA here is from genome assembly GCA_900406245.1 of Odontarrhena argentea. Lineage (NCBI taxonomy): Eukaryota > Viridiplantae > Streptophyta > Magnoliopsida > Brassicales > Brassicaceae > Odontarrhena > Odontarrhena argentea. Next base: position 8,584 of record OVAF01001528.1, on the reverse strand, counting down.
TTTTCAGGTAGGCCAAGAATATACCCTCCTTGAGAGTAAATGTTTGCGTGTTTATGTCTTGATTTTAAACTTGTAGGAATACTTCATAAGACATATAGATGGACAAGCAATAAACACGGAAAGCGAGAAAGAGCGGGTGATTAAGTGCTTAGAAGCTGCAATAGAACGTCGAGTTTGCGAGGTAAATACAACTTTATTATGTGTTTACCAAAAAAGATCAATCCACAGTTACTAACTTTGGATGTCTCAGACAGAAGAAATTAGAGGAAGATTCTCACCGAATTGTTTGGATTCTAGTAAACAATATGGGTGTATGGTGTGTGGCTAATGCAGGGGATGAAGTTGGAGTTATGCGCTGAGAACAGAGTAGGCTTACTCTCTGACATCACTCGTGTGCTCCGGGAGAATGGCTTGACTGTTGTCCGCGCAGACGTGGAGACGCAAGGCCAGAAATCGCTCAACGCTTTTTACGTCAAAGATATCGCAGGCAACAAAATCNTGGCTAATGCAGGGGATGAAGTTGGAGTTATGCGCTGAGAACAGAGTAGGCTTACTCTCTGACATCACTCGGGTGCTCCGGGAGAATGGCTTAACTGTTGTCCGCGCAGACGTGGAGACGCAAGGCCAGAAATCGCTCAACGCTTTTTACGTCAAAGATATCGCAGGCAACAAAATCGATATGGAGTTTGTGGAGTCAGTTAAGAAAGAGATGAGACCCATCCACCTCGAGGTCAAGAATGAAGACTTAACAGAGATAGTTGGATTACAAACACCACCGGCCCCAGCTGCTCCGCAACCACAACCTCAATCACACCGTTTATCGCTCGGTGAGATCCTGCGGTCACAGATGGAACGCCTTTCTCACAACTTCGTCCCAACCAAATGAGTGATGGGGTAGTAATTGGGTAAAAAAGTTCATAGATCTTTGTATTTTCTTGCTCTGGTAATTAGTAAGTCGGAATATATCCTTCATTTAGTAGTAATAACACCAAATGTATGTCCTCCCTTTTTTAAGTAATTACACTTTTAAGATACAATTTAGAAAATCTAACAGAATGACTGTTTACAAGACCTGACAGCTCCTTACGTGATCCTCAAGTTAAGTCTGCGTAGCCAAATGGAGTGAAGTGTCAAGTGAAACGCATCGAACCTCTTAGGTGTATCATGGAGTTCGAAATGTCTCCTCACGTCTCGCAAGTTACGTTTAAGCCATTCGTATTTTTCATCAGAGATCGACATAAGAATCTCCTTCAACCTCGGAATCTCTGAAACGTCGAGCTGTACTGAGAAAGTCTCCCAACGAAGAACATCACTGAAGGGTAAGACGAGGTTGACGGATAGGATAACGGGGATACACTCGGAGTAGATAGCTTCGATGACTCTAGGACTAGCAACCTCGTAGCCGCTTGGACAGAAACAGAACTTGGAGCTTCTCATGAAATCGTAGTAGTTTAAGTGGTTAGGAAGGTATTCGAATACCGGCATTTTAGGGTCACGAAGTTTCCAGTGATTTAAAAGGATTGGTCTAACTGGGCCGTGGACTCCACCAGCGAAGAATCCGAGGTAAGGCCGTGGGGAAGAGATTAAGTCTTTAGAGAACCTGAGTTTAGGATTAACCTCACCACTGTCGAGTTTAATCTCAGCTAGAGACACGTCCTTTCTAGGGTCAAACCCTTCTGATGAATTGGCATTGCACAAAACTCGAATCGAGTTGTGAAAGAGATCTTTATTGGCATGTGAAGTGAGAGGTCCCTGCATTAAGAAAAATTAAAACCCATTTCTACCAAAATCAATGCTGAAAAGCAAGAGAAAAAAAAAGATAAGGAAATGTTTAATTTACCCAATCGTGACAAGCAAGCATGAAATGATCAGCACCACTAGTTCGATTCCAGAAAGGATGATTAGTAGATATCAGTCTGATGTAATCAGAAGCAAAAGTTCTCAGAGGCTGCGCGTCGGAATTGCCTTCGTATAGGTATCTGACCATCCAAGTAACAGTAAAGGGCAAGAAGTAGACATGTGCTAGGTCTGGATCGTAAGTACGAAAATTCGTCTCCCTTTTCTCCATCTCCGCAATGAATCTTCCTTCAACCGCATACACACTCTTACACGGTCCATCGTGTACTAACGGTGGCTCGCCTTCTTCGTATACATAAACCTTAAACCTCTTCTCCATTTCCAAGTAGCTCCTACAATAAACAATACACAGTAAACTCATTGTTGCTTAGTGATCTCTAGTTATCTACCACTGGACCTCTCTGACACTTGGTTTGGCACAATTTAAGTAACAAACTATAAATGAGTAAAAGGTGATTATGGATTATGGACCATTACAATTATTATAGCTGAGCCGTAATTCATGAAAACGACACATAACAGACCTTTAAGTCTGTAGCAGACTTGCCTTAATTACACCGCCTAGTTGATTAATTACACAATAACATGTATCCTATAACCTCAAAATGTAACGATTGCTTGAGAAAGAGTTTCTCTCATCAAAAGCAGTGTTGATCATGATTATTAATAAGTAAAAAGTTACTTGAAACTTTTTCAGAAACTATGATACAAAACTAGTGGTGTGTACATCACATTTTGAATCATAAAAAAAGTTTGATTGTCTCAAAATCATCGAACTCTTTAGCGTCACTTAGAAGAATACTTAAAATATATCAACGCAAAACCCAGAGAATTGGCCGTGCGCAATTACTTTAACGTTAAGCAGTTAAACTCAAACTTTTGGAACCTAATTATTAAAAAATTTGATTAATGTGAAGCTTACTGATATAAAGCAGATGGATTACGGTAGATTTCTGGGTTTGGAAGATCATTGTTGAACAATGTAGTGTTACGATTCGAAGCTGCTTTACGAATCGAAGCTCTTGCTTTGCTTAATCCTTGTTCTACCAATTTTCTCCGGTTTAGCTCCTCCGGTTTACTCTGAACAGAATTCAAAAACACATATAGATATCGTGAACCAAATCTCGATTTCTATATTGCCAAAATAAGCTGATGATGATGATGAAGATGATGATGATGGTATTGATGATGATGATGATAACGAGAAATTCTCAGTTCAAATTTGACGATCAACGATGATTTTCAAATTTTGGTTTGAGAGAAATTTGAAATTCGATTCCGAAACAGACTTACAGTTACAGATAAAGAGAGAAGGATGGAAGAAACACTAACAGTGGAATCACTCGATTTAACGGAGAGGATCTGTTGTTGAGAAACGTCACGAGAATCAACGACTCTGTTTTCATCTCCCGGACTGTAAACGCTTCGTCGAAGCTCAGTTTCTGGATACGAGAATTCGAATTTCTGAAGCGAGTAGTTGAAGAACGAAGTCGAACAACGAGAGATCACACAAATAAGTGCGATCGATCCAATAAAAATCGAGATGAAACTGAATCGCGTGAATCTGAACTGAAACTTATCCATTTCCTCCGATTTTTGATTTTTTTCCGAGAAAATGCTTTCCCGGGAAAATTGAGAGAGAAAGAGAAAGCGAGTGTGAGTGAGAAGTGACTCTCTCTCTCTCGGGTGTAACTATATGAAAAGGCGCGGAGGGAAGGGAACGTTCGGAAGTTTGTTTTAATGGAGTATTATTTTTGCAATAATGCCACTGATTTGTGAAGTTCGTTCATCTAATCTATATTTTCTTATTTTACCATACATTGTATTGAAGACTTGATACATACAAATAATAGTTATACCTTTTCTACAGATTTTTACTATTGAAACTCTTTATTTCTCCATGTAGAAATTTCAATTTTCAGGTGACAATAAGTCCATAAAAACCACTGTATATTTTCTTATGGGAATTACGAAAATTTTCACCTTCACTAAATTTTTGTATATCTGAGAAAATTTGTTATATGATCCGGAATAAAATCCACTTTAGATTACTTTGTGATATGAATTCGGTGATAACAAAATAAGATAACACTAAATTTTATTATTAAAAGATCTACTAGAATATTTAAGAATGATATAGTTAGTTTTCACTGAATCTAGTGACTCTTATTTTTCACGAGTCACAGTTATGAAAATAAAAAAAAAGATAAACTGTTTTATTCATTTTATTGAAAGAAAAAAAAAAAAAAAAAAGGAGAAGGGGAAACGTACGTCTACATGTTTTATCAACCATCATATCANTTTATTTTTTTAAAAAAAAAAAAAAAAAAAAAAAGGAGAAGTGGTAACGTACGTCTACATGTTTTATCAACCATCATATCATTACTTGTGAGTTGTGACTCAGTCTCGTTCCTCAGGTTTTGACGAGAGTGACACCGAGCTTCTCAAGGGCTGCCTTTATGCAGTCGCCGCCACATTGTTCTGCTTCGGCGATATTGGGACTGTTAACTGGAATCACATCCTCTAGTGGGTAGCTTCGGTTGCCATGGAGCACACGGGAAGCTGCCTCACTCGCTACACCTTTGAGTACTACTGTTTTGTGCACTCCTCCAAGCAATCCTTCGTAGTCTGTGTCTCCGCTATCACCCACGAAGACCACCATCTTTGATAAATCCACTCCCCACCTCACCAGCATGTACCTGAAGAAACCAGAGAGAAGATATTCCTGTGTCGGTTTTTCCTTGTATACTAGATACGTGAGCACGTGAATGCAGATGCAAACACAGAGATTAGTGTCTTGAAAATCATCTAAGGTTCTCGTAGAAGTAGAAGATACCTGAGGGCCTGAGATCGTGAAGCGAGCACAGGGATTACATTGAGCTTGGTTCCTCCTTTACAGTAAACTGCATTGCAACGCAATGCCTGAATTCTCATCAACTTCCTTAGCTCCTTCGTTGGAGGAACCTGCAAAGAAGAAGACCACATAAAGCCTCCACGTTGTGGAAAATCAAGAAGCGGCAAACCTAAACTGTAGAGAATATCGAGTTTTGTTTTTACCAAAGCAGGGTCTTTGACTTTGAAAGATAAGCAAAAGTTAGATGATAAAGATTCATCTTCAGATAGAATCTCTCCGTCATGTTCCCGCTTCTTCTTCTCGTGAACAGAACTGATCCATCGGACCAAAGTTTTTCTCAGGCTCTCTCCTCCCCACCTGTATTCTATGTGTGAATGGTAATCTGAGTCTAGCGCATAAGGTAGTTTGGTCTTGTCATCAGATGCAGCTGATGTAAAGTAGAGTTCGCTTCCGCTGTTGCAGATCACTGCATCGAAATCTTGTGGGTTTAAGCCTCCTGATAGAATTGTGGAATGAGTCTCAGATATATTCATCGAGGTTGACAGAATGAATCCTGTTGAAGACCTGTCTCTTCCCGCCACATCAATAACTGTTTTAACAACTTCTAGAAGATCCGAGGCTTTGTCACAGTCCACAGAGATGACAAAGATATACTTCCGTTTTTTCAATGCCGGGATCTTGCCACTGCCATCCACTTTCTCTGTCGATGAACCCTTTTGTGCCAATGTTGAAACAGCTTTCTCTAGCTTAGCTTTTCGATCAGCAGAACTGTCTTCTGTATCTAAATTGGTACCCTTTCCTTCGCCTTTCTCTCCATCTAAGGATAGTTTTAGGTTCAGAGAGATGTCCTGAATGTCTCTGAGGGAATCACTAGGTGAATCAGAGTCTGAGTTTTCAAAATCAGTTCTCTGCCACTGAGGATGCCTTTGCTTGCAACCGGCTATTCGAGACAAGTAGGTTTTGCAGTGCTCTGGCCAAGAAAACAAGTGTATGTTTTTGAGGCCGTTCTGTCTGCATCTTGCCCAAAGTTGTTTGTCTGAAACCAGTTTCAGGAGAGCATCAGCTATAGCTTGCTGATCATGAGGATCAACTAAAAGACCATTGTCAAGAACCTGTCATTTGATTAGCCGATATCATCAATTATGGATGGTTCAGTAGAGGTATCAGGTAATGCAAAGTTATTATGTAATATGAAGAGATACAAACCCGGTGAATGTCGACGGGACCTCCATTTTTTGTTGCAACAATGGGCAACCCATGAGCTGCTGCCTGTTAGACACATACATCAGTTATAATGTAACATGAAACAAACAAAAATAGAGCATTTAAAGAGAAGAAAAATAGTTACCTCAATGAGAGTCAGTCCAAATGGCTCAATGACAGCTGGATTGATAAAAACTCCCTGAAAAAAATGTTTGAGATTAGATGGCTTAACAATCGACTTGACAATAACAGCTACAGATATACAAGCTAACATCACTAAAAATGTATTATAAAACATTGATTCACAGTAAGGATTATGCAGGAATTTTTCAAATAACAGAAACCATACCAGTTAAAAGTCAAGAGAATCAAAGTAGAAGGAAAAAAAATGGGACCTAAAAAGAGCTTCAAAGAGGTAAATAACGGTCATAGTTTTATTTGAAACAAGTCTAGAAGCTTACTTTTGTTTTGGCTCCTAAGCGGTAAATCTCTGGCACATCAGATTGTTTGTGATGCTTAGGCATTGCCACTTGACCATAAAGATCGTACTTGTCTATCAGTTTCAGAATCGCAAGCAGCACCGAGGCATTGGTGCTAGACAAGTCATCAATATCGTCTCGGTTACCCATTATCAGTGTCTGCAGTTAGTAAGAAAAAAAAAAGTTAAGAAAAAGTGACATGTTTCCCATGATAATTTACAACGAACATGGATGCGCTTTAACTGAACAAGAAGGGAACTTACAAGGTTAGCAAGTTCCCTTAAAGGACGACATTCTCCAAAGGCTTTGACTAGAGTTACTAAATTTTTCTTAGGGTCCGGCCGAGCAAGAGCAAGTATCATTGGCTTGCGTGGGTTAGAAAAGAAACGCATAATCTGCCCAAGTGCATAGTTTACAGTATAAAAAGGTAGTGAGACAACTAGCAGAAGTGTAATTCAATATATAAACATGTGATGATGAATGGCAAAATATTTATCATTTGAAAGATTCAATTACCTCAGACCAGATTGGTGGATCAGAAGATTGTGGATTTACACCGTCTCTTGCTCCTTCCCCGTCTGCATCCACATCATCTGGTATAATGTGATTAAACTCCATACCCGGAGGGATTACCTAGAATCACACCACAAAGCTACCCATCATCACAAAGGCGTGTTTGGAAAAAAAAAAAAAAAAAATTTCACATTTCCCCACGCAGATAGGAACTTAGAAGAGAGGACGATGGAAATGATACTTACAACCATCCGAGGCATAAACCTGCCATGGCAGCTCACACCCCTTTTCATCCTAGCTCTGAGTTTTCGCTCCAAAACTGGATCAAAACCATCATAAAGACGCCACTGCTCTTCTATCTCTTGCCTTGTACTTGTGATAATAATTTCAGAGGCATCAAGGCATAGCTCCTCTCCCTCAATCCGCCTCATAATTTTGTAGTTAGAATTTATCTCTTCTTTTGGTCGCCCTTGTTTCAGGAGTTGCTCTAGCTTATCACGACCAAGAGAATGCCCAGTAAAAACCATTGGAACATTTAGAGCCCCCGAGAGAAGTGCAGTGGAATCACCAGCATCTGCATAGTGCCCGTGAATAGCAATAGGCCACACCGGTTTTCCACCACCAATTTGCTCACTCAGAACTTTGGACATCTGCATTACATGGCTAAGTGCCCTGTCAACAAATTCAGAGATATGAGGCCATAGGAGCTCTTTTTCAACATATTTATCTTTTGGACCAAATGGTATACGAATTATATAAGCTCCACTACTCTCGCCCTGCTCCTCATCTGTGTTTTCTGTGTTGAGAGGATTAAGCATCTCAGATGGTTCAGCATAGCTCCAGTCAACATCTGGTGCTGTTACCTGTCTCGTCAACAAATCAACACGGTAGACTCCAGGCATTGCGCCCAAAGCCCTTGCAAGTTCAACAACATACTTCACCTGTTTGCCAGATAGAAATGTTAAGATGCAGTACAAAAATGAGAATCTATATTTTGGATACAATGTAATAGACACAGCAAAAAGCCAACCTGGCCACCAGTATCAGAGTCCCGACCAAGCTCCATGTTCTCACCGCGTATCAAACCATGAAGACTGCAGGAAGATTTCAACTACCATTTAGTAAAATCAGAAACAAACTAAACCATGCCTTTCTGGTACAAGATGCACCTTACTCCAACCGTAAAAAACAGTCTGCAATAAACCTGGTTGAAAAATTTCCGTAATATATTTTACCTTATTAACACAATGTAAAGCTTCTTTTCTTTCTGTTGAGAAAACCAATTCTCAAGCACATCAACAGAACTGACCCTAGACATTCTTCCTTTGGCGCTCCCGCTAGGAGTCTGAATTTCACCAGGCAAATCTGCTTTCTCTCCTTCTGATAGGTCGTCGGACATATCCGCAGTTGCCTCCAGCCGTGCTCTTTCTCGTAAAAGATGACGTTTCGCAGTACGCTTAGCATACTTCCCTGCAACCTAAGTGTACAAAAGCATGTATCAAAATNGTACAAAAGCATGTATCAAAATGGTGTATACTATCTAACATAAATCACAAATACTACTCAAGATCCCAAATTACTCAATGAGCAAGAAATAACAAATCAAATAATCCAGAAAGCAAAAAGATATCCAAACCTGCTTCTTCTGGCGAGCCAAATTCCAAATCCTCCAACACAA
>OVAF01001527.1:7108-21249 GCA_900406245.1 Odontarrhena argentea | reverse complement strand
TAAAAATAGTTCAACCAATAATGAAAGATATTGCGGAATATGAACATATCAAAAAGTAAATTAAAGTAAAAAAATTACATAAAAAGTTGTAAAACTTCTTATATTGTGAAACAAGGAAAATTATCTAAAACTACTTATATTATGAAACAGAGGGGGTATAATTTATTATTTGATTTGTATTTGACGATTCATAATATTTGTTTTTTCGGATCAAATCGAAACAAATACCGAATCGAATCGGATTTAACGGNTTTTTCCCCCCCCCCCCCCCAAAGAAATGAATAAGCATAATGATTTGGTGATTGGTCAAAGGTAGGTTAAGAATCGGAGAGAGTAGTGAAGCATTGGGCTTTAGGGTTTTTAATGGGCTTTTGTGTATTACCAATTGGATAATGAAAGTTGAAAGATGGAGGAAAGGACTCCTTTCAAAGGAGGAGTTGAAAGGAAAAACGGCTTTTTCATACCTGTACTTTATAGATATGTTCAATTCATACCTGAACTGTTTCACTGTGTAAATTCATACCCCAATTATCGGAAAACGGCTTTTTCATACATGTACTTTATAGATATGTTCAATTCATACCTCAACTGTTTCACTGTGTAAATTCATACCCCAATTATCAAAAAATTCATTTTTACTATCTGATCTTATTTTTTTGTGCAAAAACATATATATTATGAAACGCCGTTAACTTTCTGTTTATCGTAGCTACAACCTTTTAAATTTTGATTAAAATATTTTATATTGAGTACAAAATATCGTCGTTTTGGTGTGGTTTCATATGACATCATCTCCATAGAAAACATCGACATCTTCTTCTCAACAAAAATCTTTCTAAAATTTAGGGTTCTAAAATGTCATCATCATCTTGTTCAGGTTAGAATTTCAGTTATCTTTGATATTTAATTTTAGATATTTATAATAGCTTATCAATCTCCATTCCGAATTGGTGAAGGAGTGAGTGACAATTTGAGAAGTCGTGGATCTGAAAGAGGTCGAGGAATACCCAAGAAATGTATATGCGGTGAAAGGTCTGTGATTATGGCATCATGCACGGTGAAAAATCCAGGTCGACTCTTCCATTGTTGTCCGTATGAGACAGAACAGGTAATATCGAATTTTTTCGAATTGGGAAGATAAGCAATTTGTGAATCTAGCCGATTGAGAATTGAGTAGTTACGAATTGCTTAGCCGATTGAGAATTGAGTAGTTACAAACCTTTCACCGCCTATACATTTCTTGGGTATTCCTCGACCTCTTTCAGATCCACGACTTCTCAAATTGTCACTCACTCCTTCACCAGTTCGGAATGGAGATTGATAAGCTATTATAAATATCTAAAATTAAATATCAAAGATAACTGAAATTCTAACCTGAACAAGATGATGATGACATTTTAGAACCCTAAATTTTAGAAAGATTTTTGTTGAGAAGAAGATGTCGATGTTTTCTATGGAGATGATGTCATATGAAACCACACCAAAACGACGATATTTTGTACTCAATATAAAATATTTTAATCAAAATTTAAAAGGTTGTAGCTACAATAAACAGAAAGTTAACGGCGTTTCATAATATATATGTTTTTGCACAAAAAAATAAGATCAGGTAGTAAAAATGAATTTTTTGATAATTGGGGTATGAATTTACAGAGTGAAACAGTTGAGGTATGAATTGAACATATCTATAAAATACAGATATGAAAAAGCCGTTTTCTGATAATTGGGGTATGAATTTACACAGTGAAACAATTGAGGTATGAATTGAACATATCTTTTTTTTTTTGGTCAAACCTTAGATCTTTCATTCAATTAAACTCCAAAAATGGAGGAAGAGTTAAAATTACAAAGATATGACTTTGCCACATAGTCAATCTCAATAATCTCTAAACAAGGGAAATAAGCAAAAGATAGAAGTGAAAAAGCTTCACACCGACTATAAGTGTCAAGGAGAATGCTTTTCAACTCGTTGATAACGCCTTCGGATCGGAAGAGCGAAACAAGAGAAAAAGGATTAGAGAACACGTTCGTGTGTCGTAACCCCAGGGAATGGGCCGCAAAAGGAGCCGATTTAATAACAAGACTTTCTGCAATCGACACTGAAGAGACATATCTTCGAGTGGCAGAAAGCCTAGAGATGATGAGCAGGTGAGAGTCCATATGTGCCTGCGATAACTCTAGCGATTGCTGAGATGGAGATTGCAGGTGAAACTTAGGCTTCTCAGAAAGAGCTCTTGGTACAATGATCCTGCAAGTTTCAAAGAGAACAAGACAAGAGACACAAAAACTAACTAAACCGTTAGTAAAAACCTTAGAGCAAGGTAATACAACAACCTCAAAGCCAAGTATCTCAATATCTTCCTCAAATTGAGGTAATTCAGAAACAGCAACATCAATATCCTCATACTGAGGTAATTTGGTAAGACCTTCAAACTGAAGTAAAACATTTACAGCCCTAAACCAAGGTAATACAGTAACCCAAACTAATCTCCAAGAAAACCATAGACTAGCTAATCTTGTATTCTGCTCATGTATATCAGTCACAAGACTCCTAGATACTTGGTACACTAAGACCATAGAGCCAATATCAAATCTGGCCAAGCACAGTTGTTCCACAGCAACGATGGAATATAAGTTGCATCCTAGCTTGTTCACAGCATCAGAAAACAAAGAATTTCCATATGTGAAGGTAGATTCGGGAGCAGAATCACCTGTCCTGTGATTTGGAGACGCTAATGATGTAGAGACACTTGTGAAAGAGAGGGATTCGTCGGGTGGATCTGGAGGTTCCGGCGGATATTGAAGCTCTTGCGCCACCGGATATCCTTGGACTCGATCTGGTGGCTTTCGTAGTGGTGGGATCCTCCATAGAAGCTTCACTTGCTCCGAAGACATGAAGAAACGACTAGGTCGAGGTTCTGAGACAAAGCAGAGAAGGTTGATGGCTTGAGCAGCGAGGAGCATGGTCGGCTGGGAAGCAGCGTCGATCCCTGGGTCTGGAGGATTACCCCAGTTACCATCCTCATACTGATGTAAGTAAGGAACATCCTCACAATGAGGTAAGTAAAATTCATCCTCAATCCGAGATAATTCAGAGACCAAACTGCAATTTGCAGCAACATCTAACATTTGAGGAGAAATATAGGGATCTGAGAACATAGGATTGAAATCAACCATGCCTACAAGATCTAACGAGAGGGAGATAGAGAATCTCATATTCAGAACCTGGAGGCACAGAGTCGACGAGGTCCCAGCTCGGAGTAGATCTGTGGTTGGAGCGGTGGTTCTTCCCAAAATCAGGAGCGAAAAGGTGAAAATCTCAACCGCAGATTTGGATTCGTTGTTGGGATTCATGGAACTTGAGGAGATGGTAGTTGCAGTGGACGGAAAACGGCGATGTGAAGAGATGCGGTGAGGGAGATGAGCGAATCGTAGTCGGAGGTTTCTCCGAGAGAGCACGGCGTGGAGGTGAGCTCAGTCGGGGGCAGGTCGGAGTGAAGACATGTCTGTGTTTTCAACCGGTGATGGAGCGGTGGTTTTGAGAAAACGAGATGCGGCGGTGGCTGCTGTGTTGGGAAACGTGCCTGAATTGAACATATCTATAATGTACATAATGTACAGGTATGAAAAAGCCGTTTTTCCGGAGTTGAAAAGAATGATTGCTATCTGGATCAATCTTGAAAAAATTAATTGAATAACGAAGAACCGTAGAAGCTTGTATGGAAATGGTGTCGAAAGTGGGAAACGACGATCGTACTCTCTCAGCGCCGGGGGATTCAGCTCCGTCTCCGTCGCAGGTTACAGGTAAGCAATCGAAGTAGAGTGAGCTTTTGGGTTTTAGCAAAAGGTTTCTGAATTCGTTCTTCTTAGCTGCAGGAAATGTGGAGAATTTCAAGAACGATTTGATTTGTTATTGTCACAAGTTAGGTATACCACTGCCAGTGTATGATACTAGAGTTGTTGAAGGAAGTGCTCATGCTTTCAGATTTCGTTCTACTGTTACTGTTGCTCACAACACTTTTACTCCTTCCTCCCATACATTTGCAACCCGCAAATCTGCTGCAGAGCAAGATGCTGCCAAGCTTGCATTACAGCATTTACTCTCTCAGCATTTAGCTATGTCTACAAATCTACGTCTGCATCTCCGCAAGGTTTGTCTTGTGTTTTTACACCTTTCTTTAGATGGAAGGACCTGTATTGATCTATCTCCTGCAGCTTGTACTCCGGGACAAAACGCGTTGCAAGATGATTCTAAACGAGTTTGTTGCCAAGATAAAGATAGGATGCTCATATGAGACCGTACAAACTCAATTTTCGCCTCCTGTCTTTGTTTCCTCTTTGGCACTTAATGCTACTTGTTACAAAGGGGAACCTGGTAAGAATAAGAAAGAAGCTGAGCAACTAGCTGCACTCCAAGCTATTCTCTCCCTTTTAGGTAACCACCTCTAATTCTTTTCTCGGACATTCTTTTTTCCCTATTTGTCGAGCTAATGAATGCCTTTAATTGTTACAGATGATCCTACATATGCTGCATCGATTTCCAGTGTTATCAAGTCAAAATTTAATGTTAGTGCTGCCTTTAACGAGCCCAAGGAGACTGGTGATTGTTCTGTCACTGGGACTACCACTCTAAACAGTGTAGTGCCTCTTAGTCAGAATGACTCCTTGGTAGACCAAAGAAATTTCAGAGTTTCAGTCGGTGAAGAAATTCCGACGTCGGTAGATGTAGTGGCTAAGAATACAGAAGAGCAAGGAGGTTCTGAAAACTTGGTAAACAAGAACAGGCAAAATTCACTGTCTCTGACAGAGAATCAAAGTGGTCACGGTGTCTTGGACAGTAAACAAGGTGGTACTGGTCTCCCAGATGAAGCAATGGACAATTCAAGCTGTTCCTATGTAACTCTGCCAATAACTTCACCATCATTATCAAACTCACAACATGAGATGAAACTGGCAGAGGCAGCACAAACGGCTTCTCAGCAAATCAGTGTCCCAGTAGAGAAGCAAGGTTGTCCCCGTATCATGAATGTTGAACAAGCTGGTGCTGGTCCCTCAACTGAAGCAGTCACCAACTCTTATGTTAGTCTGCCAATAACTTCACCATCATTATCAAACCCACAACATGAGATGAAACTGGCAGCGGCAGCACAATCGGCTTCTCAACAAATCAGTGCCCCAGTAGAGAAGTCAGGTGGTCCCCGTATGAATGATGAACAACCTGGTGCTGGTCCCTCAACTGAAGCAGTCACCAACTCTTATGTTAGTCTGCCAATAACTTCACCATTATTCTCAAAACCACACCATGGAATCAGATTGCCAGAAGCAGCACAATCGACCTCTCAGCAAATCAGTGTCCCTACTGATGCAGTGACCATTTCATATGTAAATCTGCCAATAACTTCACCAGCATTATCAAAACCACAAGACGGAATCATATTGCCGGAGGCAGCACAATTAGATTACCAGGGAAACAGTGTCCCTATACCACCAGCAGCACTCAGTCCGGTTTATGATTTAATCTCTTCTAAGAAGCGAGAAAGGAACAAGAAGAAGGCAAACAAAAAGAAGGAAAACAAGAGACTGAGAATGTTATTACTCTGATATTTTAGATGCTGTGATATTATGTGTTAATACTGTGTCTAGGCCTTTATAGTCCGTCGGTTCCAAAATAAACTCCTTGTCAGAAAGAATGAGAACCTTATTATCCTTATTTACTTTCAAATTTTTTGTAAGAGACGATGAGAGACTAATAATAGAGCTTATTTTTCATGAGAAATGGCAGACAAGTAAAAAAGAACATCCAACAAGTTTTTCGGTTTTGTTTATCAAGATTTTCTCGGCCAATTTGTCAAAACTGAAACAAGCACTAAAAAGAGTACAAAAAACTTGCGGAATAAGTTCAAAGAGACTAAAATATGAGTGTAATACATTTAAGCGCTTTCAGACAAAAGACTGCAGATCTTTCAAGCTGCAAGATCAGATGGAAGTGTGTTCTGAATGTTGTAAGGCATCAAGATGTTGAAACCATCAGCAGCAGTGGAGATGATTATCCATCCCCGGAATCTGGTTGTGCCAGTGAAGTTCCTTCAAGTCTTTTTGTCCCTGGTGAACAAAGAGAAGTTGAGGAGGCAAGTCTTGAGGTGTGTTAACTTCTTCCTTGGTTTGGGCTTTGAATTCTGCCTCTTCTTCCTCATCTTTCTCTAAAGATAAATCCCATATCCTGCACATACAACAGATAGCCAAAAACCATTAAGCAGTTTACCAGTTTTTCTTTGGGTAGAGTGTTCTAAATTAACTTTGTGGCTTACGTGAGTTGGTTATCGCCAGAAGTAACTGCAAGTGTCGAGGCTTCATGAGCGCTCCACTCAATCGATGTTATAGGATGCTTATGGTATTCGAAATGTGCGACTACAGCATCTCCATCCTGGTTCAAGATTCGAATTCCATTACATCAGTATATTATCAAGACACTGAAGCAGAAAATATAAAGCTATGGTCTGTAGCATACCTTGATCAGTCTAAGATCACGGATGGAGAATGTCCCATCATCACTCCCTGAGGCCACCATGCAACTAGCCAGCCTTCAAGAACGAGGAAACATTATGATTAGCTATTTTCGGTTTACAATCTAGTGGGCTCTAAATAATAATCAAGCCATTGCAATTCTAACTAAGTAATTGACAAACTAAACAGAGTTCCAAAATTCTTACTCTCTGAGAACTAGAAGCACTATGATTGCTTTCTTCACAAGCTCCTCATCCTTGGTAGCATTGTAGCTCAGAAACCATGGAACTCTTGTGTTAGCGTAATACCCTCTCGCGCCATTGAGAACGTATACATAGACGAGAGACATTATATTTGTCCCAAGTCCTTTGCCGGTACTGAAAATTTTACTAGTCCAAGTCCTCTGCAGAATTATATATTAGCATTCACAGATCTTCAAGCATCAGTACATATAACAAACAACTCTAACTTTACACCGATGTTTACTAAACGGGAACAATGTGTAGCAATTCAATACTATCCTAATTGTCACTAAACACTTACTTAGCTATACATCATCTGTACCACTAGCAAAGGAGTTACTTATACCAATTACCAAAATCATTCACACAAATATTCATTTTACAGAACCTTAGGTACTTGCCGGAAAGGACACAAAAAAAGCAAGGTTCATAAGACAAGTTATAAATAGCACAGGAACCAAATGCTCCGGAGCTAACTGAAAGTTGAACAGCTACACACAAGACCAAACTATTTGGTAACGACGGACAGTATACTCTGCAAACATAAACAAAACAAGTTGTGGATGAAAAACTCAACTTGAGATTCACAGCTAAAAGGAAGACTAAGTGTAGGAGTCGGGCCGAGCACACGAAATATACTCGGCCCACTCCACACACTTTCGGCCCATTAAGCGAACCGACCCGCGACTCTGCATGCGACACCGAGAGTAATCACCGAAGCCGAGACAGCGAGCAAGACACTCCGACCCAGACCTCGAGACTCGGGGTCGCGACGCTTCGAGGCCCACTGTCGGTGTCGGGTCCAGCCCATAACCAGAAAGCCCACCTCGTTGGGCCCCTAGAATTAAGGAGAATGCCTAGGTCTTAACCCTTTTTCCTAACCATAGTTAGAATGGTACTACATTCTAACTTTTCACTATAAATACTCCTTTTTGGACTCATTGTAAAGCATGTTGAACCTTTTGGGAACAAAGACTTTTATATAATCCCATTACTCTTCTTACAAGTGTTTTTGGATCTATTTGATACCTCGGTTCGGATACCTCGGTGCGACCCGACCTCCATCACTAAGTACTACCTTGTGGAGAAGAGCTACGCTGTGCTCATCCTTGTAGTACTGTGATAAGCCATGGAAGTGCTTTACTAGAAGAGGGAAGGCTGCTATTGAGAGTAAGTGACGAATTGGATGAGCTGGCAGGTTGGGAAATCAAGCAAGTGGACGTTGGGAGTTTGTTTGAGTTGGTTACAATCTGTTTTGGGAACCCTCTACTATATAAAGAGGGTCTCACTTTCCTTTTCATTCAGCTTTTGGCATTTTGTGAAACAAATGTTGTAAACATTCTTTGAATTTTGAATACAATTTGTTCGTTTCTGAGTACAAAACTCTATCAATTGGTGCGGTGAAGCTGGCTTCAAGATGCCTACGGTGACGCGATCTTCCGATCAAAACGGCGGCGATATGGTGGCGAGGTTTGATAGCTACGCGACGAAGCTTGATGAAGTTGCATGAGATTTGCAAGACACGAAGAGAGAGACGAATGAGAAGCTGAAGGAGACTTCGAATCGTCTAAATTCGATGAGCAATCAACTCGCGGAGGTTCTCAAGTTACTTTCAGGTCGTGCGGAGAATCAAGATCGTCCTCAACACTCGTCGGGATTTGAGCAAGGAGGACCTTCACATTCGATCGATGAGGTACCACATTCTAATTCGGAACATCAGCGAGTGGATAGTAGCGTTGGATCTATGATTGCGAATAGGGAGATGTTGCTTAAGAAGTTAGAGATGCCAGTTTTTGAAGGATCGGATGTGTATGGCTGGTTGAATACTGTTGAACGATTCTTTGATTTGGGGAAATATTCGGATGTTGAGAAATTGGAGTTAGTATCCTTGAGTATTGCAGGGAAGGTGTTGAGTTGGTACAATTGGGAGGTGCGTAGGGTTCCATTTGTGAATTGGGGGACATTTAAGGAGAAATTGTTGTTACGCTTTGGTTTGGTTCAGATGCTATCTCCTCGAGATAGGCTATTTGATTTGAAACAAACTGGAGCTATTGAAGATTATGTTCACGAATTTGAGGACTTATCTTCCCAGCTGGATGATCTCAATGATGAAAGTTTGTTGTCCATTTTCAAGAAAGGTTTAAAGCCTGAAGTGAGAGCTGCTGCTAAGATGTTGAAACCAAGGGGTTTAACAGCTTGGATTAATGCGGCTTTGGAGATGGAACAGAGCATTGTATCAAGAATGATTGATGAGGCTCTGGTCAGAGAAGAGAGTGTGTCACATGACATGGTGCCTGCACAATTTCGTACCAAATCTATGTCTTCTCATAATGGTTCTTGGAAGAAGAAGGGAACACCAGGATTTGTTCAAGGCAGTACTAATACTGGCCAGGGCAAGTCGCAGTCTCAGACTGGTTCTTCTAATCCCAAGGGCAGGAGGCATTTGTCTACAGCGGAATATGAAGACAGAAAGCAGAAGGGTCTATGTTATAAGTGTGATGAGAAATTTGGACCAGGACATATTTGCAGAAATAAGGAGTTGCAGGTTTTGTTGGTGGTTAATGGTTATGAGCTGGACATTGGTGATGAACAGATATTTGAAGATGATGAAGAAGAGATTCTGTTACAACCAGCATTGGCTCAATTATCTTTGAATGCTTTTTTGGGAGTTAACTCGTTAACGACCACTAAGCTAAGGGGAACAATTGGTAAGACTGAGATTGTGGTTATGCTTGACAGTGGAGCCACTCACAATTTCATTGCTCCTTCTGTGGTCAAGAAAACTAAGCTGAAATCTCACATTCATACGCAGTGTGAAGTCTTGTTGGGAAATGGATTGGTTGTTAAAGGTTTGGGGGTTTGTCGAGCTGTCAAATTTGGTGTGACCAAATTGGAGTTTGAGTCTGATTTTTTGACTCTGGAGTTGGGGAGTGCAGATGTTATATTAGGGATTCAATGGCTGCGGACTCTTGGGAAATGTATGATGGATTGGGAGAATCATGAGCTATCTTTCATGTATAAGGGGGAGATGGTAGGTAACTTTGAAAGGAGATGAGTCTTTGCACACACCACATTTACAAATGTCTGTTTTGGATGTGGGGGTTCAGGCTGTGGAAGAGTATGGTTTATTGAGTGAATTGGAGGTTGTTCCGGTGGAGTTGGAACAAATTTTGGATTTGTTTCCCGTGGTGTTTGAGGAGCCTAAATCATTGCCACCTAGTAGAGGAAGAGAGCATGCTATCAACTTGGTATCTGGTTGTGGACCAGTGAGTGTGAGACCATATAGATATCCACATGCTCAAAAAGAAGAAATGGAGAAAATGGTAGCTCAGATGTTGGAGTCAGGGTTGATAAGACCAAGTCACAGTCCTTTTTCTAGTCCTGTCTTGTTGGTTAAGAAGAAAGACAATAGATGGCGCTTCTGTGTGGATTTTAGAGCCTTGAATAGAGCAACAGTACCTGACAAATTTCCGATACCAGTTATTGATCAGCTGTTGGATGAGTTGAAGGGAGCTTGTGTTTTTTCCAAATTAGATTTGAGGTCAGGGTATCATCAAATCAGAATGAAGGAAGCAGACATTGAGAAAACTGCATTTCGTACTATGGATGGTCATTATGAGTTTACAGTTATGCCTTTTGGTTTAACTAATGCACCAGCAACATTTCAAAGTTTGATGAATGAGATTTTTCGCCCTTATCTGCGCAAGTTCATTCTGGTTTTCTTTGATGACATATTGGTTTATAGTACGTCTTTGGAGGAGCATTCAAGACATTTATACACTGTGTTGGGTATTCTGCAGGACCAGCAATTGTTTGCTAATAGGAAGAAGTGTTCTTTTGGTCAATCGCAGATTGATTATTTGGGACATATCATTTCTAGTGCAGGAGTTTCTACAGATCCAAGTAAGACTGAAGCAATGATGCAGTGGCCTACACCTAAATCGGTTAAAGAGTTGAGGGGTTTTTTGGGATTGACTGGCTATTACAGGAGATTTGTGAGAGCTTATGGTGTTATAGCTAAACCTTTGACTGATCTGTTAAAGAAAGATTCTTTTGAGTGGAGTGGTAAGGCTCAATCTGCTTTTGATATGTTGAAACAGGCTATGTCATCTGCGCCTGTGTTATCTTTACCAGATTTTGAGGAAAGGTTTATAGTGGAGTCTGATGCATCCGGATTTGGAGTAGGAGCAGTGTTGATGCAGCAAAATAACCCCATTGCATATTTCAGCTATGGATTCACTGAGAGGGAGCAACAAAAACCTATATATGAGAGAGAATTAATGGCGATGGTTTTAGCTATTTTGAAGTGGAAGCATTATCTTTTTGGTAGAAAGTTTTTGGTGAGAACAGATCAAAAGAGCCTTAAATTCTTGTTGGAGCAACGTGAAGTGTCTATGGATTATCAGAGATGGTTGATCAAATTGTTGGCATATGATTTTGACATTGAGTATAAGCCGGGGATTGAGAACAAAGCTGCAGATGGTCTTTCTCGGATTTTACATAATTCTTTAACTTCTTCTCTGCTGGCATTGACTGTTCCTAGTTCTATACAGCTGCAGGATTTGTACAAGGAGATTGATGATAATCAAGAGATTCAGCAAATGATTCACTGTGTTTTGGAGGGGAGTATGAGTAAACAAGGGTTTTCTGTTAAATCTGGACATCTTTTTTACAAAGGACGTCTTTATATTCCAGAGGATTCTGTTTTTATTCCTTTGCTTTTTGCTGAGTATCATGATGGGGTTCATGGTGGTCATTTTGGTGTGCTTAAAACTTTGAAGAGGTTGCAGTGTCAATTTTATTGGAAGAATATGCGAAGAGCTGTGCAGAAATATGTTTCTGAGTGTAGTGTTTGTCAGACTCATAAGTATAGCACATTGAGTCCAGCAGGTTTGTTACAACCTTTGCCTATTCCTGATCAGATTTGGTCTCATATCTCAATGGATTTTGTGGAGGGACTTCCTTTATCTCAGGGAGTCAATGTGATCTTGGTAGTGGTAGATAGACTCAGCAAGTTTGCTCATTTTCTTCCTCTCAAGCATCCTTTTACTGCCTTGGATGTGGCTTTGAAGTTTACTAAGGAGATTATTCGTCTACATGGTACTCCGGAATCTATTGTTTGTGACAGGGATAAGATTTTCCAGAGTTCTTTTTGGCGTGAATGTCATAGGCTTATGCGTACTAAGCTCAAGTTTTCTACTGCGTATCATCCTGAAACAGATGGCCAAACTGAGGTACTTAATAGGTGTTTGGAGACTTACCTTAGGTGTTTTGCTTCAGATCATCCCAGGACTTGGTCTTCTTTTTTGCATTGGGCTGAGCTATGGTACAATACATCATACCATACTGCTTTGCACACATCTCCTTTTAAGGTGGTGTATGGTAGAGAACCTCCTGCTTTGTTGAAATTTGAGGTTGGTTCTACTGCTAACTTTGAATTGGAGAAAGCACTTAAAGAGCGAGATTTGATGTTGGGAGAGATCAAGTGTCATTTGATCCGAGCACAGGAGCTTATGAAGAATAATGCTGATAAGAAACGTAGGGAGTTGGTGTTTAAGCCCGGTGATTGGGTGTTTTTGAAGCTGAGACCTTATAGACAGCAATCTTTGGTGAAAAGGATTTGTAACAAATTGGCAGCAAAATATTATGGTCCTTTTGAAGTCATGGAGTGTATTGGGAAAGTGGCTTACAGGTTGAATTTGCCTGCATCTTCTGCAATTCATCCTGTTTTTCACGTCTCTTTGTTAAAACCAGTTTTAGGGGCTCATCATAAAGTTAGTGCGTTGCCTGAAGCTCTTAATGCTTTGGATGAATTTGTGGTGGAACCTTTAAGCATTACAGATACGAGATACAATAAGACTGGTGACTTGGAGGCTTTAGTAGTGTGGGCTGGTCTTCCGGATCATGAGAGTAGTTGGCATTTGGTAAGGGATTTGGCTCACCAATTTCCTTCATTCCAGCTTGTGGGCAAGCTGTCTCCAAAAGAAGGGGGTATTGATAAGCCATGGAAGTGCTTTACTAGAAGAGGGAAGACTGCTATTGAGAGTAAGTGACGAATAGGATGAGCTGGCAGGTTGGGAAATCAAGCAAGTGGATGTTGGGAGTTTGTTTGAGTCGGTTACAATCTGTTTTGGGAACCCTCTACTATATAAAGAGGGTCTCACTTTCCTTTTCATTCAGCTTTTGGCATTTTGTGAAACAAACGTTGTTTTTTTTTTNTTTTTTTTTTTTTTTTTTTTTTTTTTTTTTTTTTTTTTTTGGCATTTTGTGAAACAAACGTTGTAAACATTCTTTGAATTTTGAATACAATTTGTTCGTTTCTGAGTACAAAACTCTATCATACTGCTCATGCGAAGAATCAAGGGCCATCAGATCGTTACAAAGCTGGAGGATTTCTTTATAATGGTTCCTCAGCCATCAAAAGCCTTGCAAGAATGAGCTTTCTAATTTTGCTAAAAAAAAGGAAAGAAGAAATCAAAAGTTCCAGACAACAATTTGTCACTCTTTTCCACTATATCTAGAGAGTATGTATACGGTATACCGGTCAAGCAAATCATGAAAACATTTAATCTCTGTCTTTATAGCTTTCTTACGCCACTCAAAACCTGTATCATGTCTTTATGGCGATAAGAGAATTCAAATCGTTGGACTGTGCATCCCAATGATCCATGAAACGATGCCTTGTTGTGAGCAGTGTCATGAATATGCACTGTAAATACAAACTGATAAGGAGCGGTCAAGTTACATCCCCTGGAAGAAACAATTCGTCGAGACTTCCCAAGCCTCACCTTCACTCTGTTTTCCTTGCGAAAGCAAGGTTCTGTACTGTCAAAATTGGTTCCCAAACAAAATTCTGATTTCCTTTTAGTTCAGAATCAATAGTAACAGTAGACGAGCTTACTCCTCTGACGGCTTGGTCAAAGTAGATAAAACAGCGGAAAAGAAGCAGACTCGGAACAGAAAGTAGTGAACTTAGAAGAAGAAGAAGAAGAAGAGCCATTGAAGCATCCAGGTCCAGATAGAATGAAAATGGAACCAGGTACTTTGGTCATCTTCGTCCGTGATCGTGAAAATAGCATTGTGTACACAATCATAGTCATGACAAATCGTTTCCATTGGCAGGAACCCATCAGCCTTTTTGCAAGTAAATTTGAGAGAAGTACACTGCAGAATTATCACAAATAGAAAAGTGAGAAACGGATCATATTTTTAGTGTAACAAAACCTTAATTGTGCTAAAATTATCATCAACCAAAACTTGATAAGCAAATTAAATCTCTCTGACCATCCATTTCTCTAAATATGCAACTCATCCTGTTCTCAAGTCTTGGTTAGCTCCACAACAAACTGGAAAAAGGAACAAGACAGGATATATGAGATATGCAAAAGCTGGTTG
>OVAF01001526.1:0-21253 GCA_900406245.1 Odontarrhena argentea | reverse complement strand
CACATAAACTGAGGAGGTTGGAAAAGATAAGTCTGTTTGTGAAATGTGCAGGAGGTTGCATCTATTCATTTGTATTAATTTGTGCTAGAAAAAGAAGTGAATTACAATACCTGATTGATAAAATTCGTGACTATTATTAATCTGTAGTAATTGGTGTTATAGAATTGACTTACATACCTGGTGGATATGCACTAATCTCTAGTCAATCATTGGATAAGAAAATAGTGTACTTGTGTTATATGAGTTTTAGTATAACTATAAGTTGTTACCATTTTGTGTATTGATAGGAACAAAAGAAGACACAAGTTCAAGAATCAAGCAAAGACTTTACATAGCAAATTGCTTGTAAAGAATGGATACTATTTCTGCTTTTATGTGAATTGGACATAATGAGTCTGTGGCTACAAATTTTAATGAGTTATAACATCTCAATCTAGGATTTTGAGCTCGTGTTAGTGCTGTCTTTAATTTCTTCTTGTAACACATAGATCAACAAAAGAAAATTCGTTTTTGTTGTTGTTCTTGAATTAGATTCTTATCAAGTGGTGAGTCGAATCAAAATTGTATCTTTCATATTTGATGTATCGATTATCATGGATATAATATGACAAAATTTTATGTAAAAAACATTATAATATATGTAAAAGAAAAAAAAAAACATGACATGTAAAAATGTTAAAAAGGCAAATGAGAACCACGCAATTAACAAAGTACTATTAATTTTACTTTGAAGTTTTTTTTATCTAACCTTGGATTCGTTAAAGAAACAAACCCACCAAACTTGGTCTGCCATTATTACGGTCTTTATCAGATTTTGTTTTCTTTTTCATTTTCGTCAACCATCAAAACAACATGGTTTTATTTTTTATTTATATTATAGATTCAAATATTTCAGACGTAAACTGAAATTAAGTAAATTAAAATTTCAAAAGTAAAAAAGAATTATGGTAGTTGAGGTGACTTAGCATTGACCTTTGAAATATCAAATCAGGTGGGAGGCATTGACTCTTTGCCTTAATGTTGAAAACAAAATGATACCAAAAATACAAAAGTTGATTTCCTTTATTTTTCTGTGTGGGGTTTACACTTTCAATTTACTCATCCTTTTGATAAATTTTGTTTTAATCTTCCCCCACCCCAAAAAAGTTACACCCTGTTTAATTATCATTCTCATTTTCACCTTTTTCATTTTACTCCTCCTATGGATAGATATCGGTGTTCTAAGAATTATCTCATTATCATTTTATTTATAGAAATGATATTTTCGATATATATGATGTATTACCAAATATACGGAATAAACTGATTTAATAGTTACCAATCAAAAAATCAATTGTATAGTTAGGGATATCAAAAAGATAAAAAAATCCGGTAGATAGAACATTTTTTTACTATCTTATGTCTTTTCACAATTTTGAAATTGTCTACTATTTACCTAACCTGTTAAAATTCTCCTCTCATTTTTGTGTAATTAATTCAAGCTAAGTACTTCCACTTGATTATTTTTTTTGTAAACGTAAACGACTAAAAGAAAGATGTTAGAGAGAAGTTAATTAATCTCGCAAATGAATTTTGTCTATTTACTAAATTACGTGTCTCAAATGTCAAAATCAACAGACATTAATCATTTAATTACAAAATCAACAAAAATCTAGGCATATAAATGATATTTTGAAAGTTGAGAATTTAAACGTCACAATTTGAAGATTGAGGATTTAAACATCTACAATTTGAAAGATGAGGTTTTTTTTTTACTGTTTTTCAATAAGTTAAACAAAGTCTATTTGATTTAAAGAAATCTATTAGCGAAAATTTAATTCTGTAAATGAATTTCGCTTGTCTATTTAATGGTGTGTCTCAAATTGTCAAGTCAACAACAGTTAATCATTAAATTATGAAATCACCCAAAATTTTGATATTTAAGCGTCTTGCGAGGACAAGATTTAAACATCCAGTTTTTACAAGTACATATTTCTTTTACATTTTTCCCAATTAAATAAATATGACACTAAATATTATAGACATGTATATATATATAACTTAAACTGTGGTTTGATTTTTTTTTTTTTCTTGTAATAAGATATTATTAAGAGAAGTTAACTTTTGACCAAAAAAAAAAAAGAAGTTAACTTAAAATGGAGAATTTACTTTCATGATCGAACATATTATAATGAAACAAGAGTAGGTTTAGATAATCTATTTTTTAGGATGACGAATAAACTCGCATGCCCCATCTATATATAGAAGTTTTCTGATGTTTTACCTAGTAATTAAATAGTAAGTGTTTTCAAGTGGAATTGCTTGATCTAAGTAACAAAACTAATATAGGATATTCATACACTCATCTATATGTGAAGAACATTTTGTTGTTGCGAAACTAATATGTCAGAAACATGTACTTGTGATTTTATTTTCAAACCCATTATGGTAGTGATATAACTGAAGATCTCAATACATAATTACACAGAGGTCACGATTCAATTTCCCTTCAAATTTTCGCATATAGCTACTTGGATTTTTAGGTTCCGAGTTAAAAGCTTTATCTAAAATAAATTTGCAAAGAATTATTGCAAAAAGATAATTTTATATCTAAAAATAGTCAGATTTGTTCTAATATCAGACAAGTGTTAATTATATATTTTTATAGAAATTACCTATATGTCATCAGTTTTAAGGTAATTGTTAAACAAAAAAGGAAAGAAAAAAAGAGAAAGAGGTAAAATAATAATTAGGAAAATATATGTCCACTAAATTAGTGGACACTTTGGACTTTGCTTGCTTTATACTCCTATGCATACATTTCATTATCAGAGGGTCCACCTTAATTTTTTTTTTCTGTAAGCTTTAAGAAAGGTGTTTTTTAAAACACTAATGCATTTTTATTATAATTTGCTTAGAAAATATATATACATATGTATGCATATACCCGTTGTGTTATCTTTATAGAAAGCTAACGGTCCTTTAGCAGCGTTGACATATATAATCACATGCCAATCGAAGATAAATAAAAGTCCCATTACAGAGAAATTATGATGAGTGACAACTAACTATGTGCTTTATTCCAATACTTGATACACAATACTCTCTTAGGTGATCTATTATTTGACAAAAAGTATGAACGTTTCAAACTAATCATAAAACAAGGCATTTCTTTTATAAGGTTAACTTTTTGAGCATCAGACTAAAAATGTATTACTTACGAAAGAGATTTAAACCAAAATTGTATTACATAATGTAGGGGCATGAAGAGATATTAGAGATTTTCTTGAAGTAAAACCACAAGGATATTGCATAATCGGATTTGGTATGAAACTAATTGGCTTATCTCTAAAATGATAGAAGATACAGTCATGGTCATGGAGATTAGTTGTATATCCCTAATCATCATTACAAATTGTTCCTTTGAATATATGTCTCTATCCGAAAAACCTACTTATTGATGTGGAAAGTCATTTAATTTGTAATATGAAAATAGTACGTTGAGATTGATAATAATAATACAGTACTTCAAACAAAATTATGATCATATTAGTAATAGTTTCCTACCGGCTACCGTGTTATTAATATTTTTTTACCAAGCCTTTCATAATTTTAAAAGTATATATATATACATCAAATGTAACTTAAAACTAATATTTACTTTTTAGGTTAAACTATATATAAGCCACTAGATTTTATTAATAAAATAATAGTAAGTATAAAATTTGAAAATAGCATAAATCTATTTTGAAAAATCTTAAACGCAACTTAAAATAAAAAAATCAGATATTTAAAACAGTGTAATGGTATTAAAATTTTAACTATTTATTTTAGGTGTCAAATACTACCAAACTTTCTGTGTCAAATATAAAGATTTTATATTTTATATTGAGTTTCTGCATATATATCCTTAATGGATGTGAAATAATGAGTATCATGCATGGGCTTGAATATAGTGTGCCTTGTGACAGGGGACAATGTAGATCAATTCTGCATGCATGTCTCATCTGGTTATAAGCATTTTTCATATAAATATGTATGGCATTTATAACAATGATAATATTATGAAAATTTCTAAGTTTATAACAGGAATGATGATTGATGATAATGATGATGACTACATGGGATTTTATCTGCGTTACAAGAAATCAAGGACGCATGCAACTTTTTCATCATTCTGTCCTTTCTTCAACTACCATCTGTTTTTTTTTTTATTATAATTATTACAACTTACTTGTTCTTAAAACTAAATAAAAGCTACATATTTTCATATATATGCTCATGTTGAAATTTTGAAACTTATATATTTTCAACTTAAAAAACTTATGTCAATAACTTGAATCACTTCCAATATCGATTAAGTTTTGAATCTATTAAGGTACACTAGTGATGAGAAAAACTAACTAATTCAAATTTGGTTCGATGATCAAACGATTAGGATATTGAGTTTTTTTTTTTCAATAAACCGTGGAAATCCGAAACCAGCCGTTAATAAGACCACATTTAAAACGTAAATCACTTCTGCCAAGCGAACTCGGACAAGTGACCTTGAGTATATCTCAAGTACCACTAGACCAAGAGCCACTTGGTTTAAAGATCAAGATATCAATTTTTTGTTTTTTTCATTAACTTAGAGTCTTTGTCCCTAGTTTTCCCTAATCCGAGATCAAATTTTGGATTATATCCCATATGTGAAGTATAATCATCTTGTCCCGAACAAAGTTTAAATTAATCAGGAGTAGAATTATTTATTTTTGGAAGGTCTTGTTTTTTTTTTTTTTTTTTTTNTTTTTTTTTTTTTTTTTTTGAAGAGGGGGGGGGGGGGGGAGGGTCTTGTTTATCGCTAGATTACATCTATTATTGGTAAGATGTCATTTTCAAAGATTCAAATAGATAGTCAAATACCAATTAATAATGTTTCCTTTAGTGTGATAAAATAGTTTTTTAGAGAAAAACCAACACGCACTACTAGATTAGAAGTTGTGTGGACATCGATGTACAAAACCTAAATACATTCCAATTGTGTATGACAAAGAAGTTGGGGCGGCGCCTCCTGCCACATACATCCCATCGGAATTAAAGAGCACAAGATCTTCCCTGATCATACTGAAACTCATGGGATTGACCTTTTTGAAACGAATGGTGTTATCATTTCCCATTTCTAGTGTAAAATGAAGCGATTTTATTTTTATATTATCACTCACGTTTCATCACAGATCGTATTCTTATTTCATAATATACGTTGTTACTATTTGAACCACACTGCAAACTATTATCAATTTATTTTGTATCGCATGTAGATTATTAATTGATTCTGTAGAGCAAACCTCCATCACTATTCAGAGTCTAATACTTGTTTTGTGTATACGATGATGGTGATGTGACGTATTTTAGGCAAGATTTGGTATATAATCTTGTGTTTTGTCCTAGCTAAGTGTATGTGAAAGAAAGGCCAAACGGAAATGGCAGTAAAAGGAACAGAACCACACATCAAGATAGAAAAAATGTAAAAAGAATAAAAGAAAAAGAAAGTGAAAAAGTGAGAAGTGGTGGTTGTCTGGTATTAAGGGTACTCACTTCTCTCTTTTTCAACACAGCCCGACACACATGTCTTCTCCTATTTTTTTTCATTACACATTTCTATTTTTTTTCATTCTCTAATTAACATATCAATTCTTTAAAAAAATTATATACAAAAGCACACCCACCCATAAACTAAAGATTTCTTCTCTCTCTCTTTCTTTCTTTTTCTCTTCCCACTACACTACAACTTCTTATATACACTAGTTTCACAAATCTTGACTCTTCACGTTGTGTGGATCCATCTAGAGAGAGAAGAGTGAGAGAGGAAGAAAGTGGTTGAACTGTAGAAGAGTCTGAAGTTTGAATCTTGTAGTTTCCATTGTAAAGCATGCTTCATTGGTTTTTCCAAAGGAAGTTACTCATCCATTGTTTGTAGAGAGAGATCAAGAGAAAAAAAAGGTTTGTGAGAATTCAAATCATCAAGAGAGAATATCTTTCTTTTGCTTCCAAAGATCAGCTTGATCAGAAACAATTCTAAGGTATCTAAGAATCCTTCTCTCTAGCTCCCTCTCTTTATTCCTTAAAAAAAGTTGGATCTTTTGTTTAGGTTCCCATGGAATATGCAGAAGAAAGTTACATATTTTTGTTCCATCAGTAAAACTTTTATTAGGATCCATTCATGTTTTTATTACTGATCAACTCATGTTTTATATGACAAGTGCAAATGATCATAATATATAAGCTCATAATTTGTTTCCCTTTCTGTTTTCACTCATATGTATAGGTTAATTTCAAGCAAGATCTATAATTGATCTTTTGAGATTTCTCAAAATTTCGTCAAGTGTCACTTTCATTAATTAATTACATCCCTAATTTAACATCAGATATAAAAATACAGATCGTTTTGAAGATTTTACAAAAAAAATACCAAAAGAAATCCTTACTTCCAAGAATACGTTTTTTTTTCAAGAATACATAGTTTTTTGGCTTAATTATGTTAATTTCTTTTTTCTTTTTCTGGAATCAAAAAAAAAAAATAGAGAGATCATAAAAGATGGGAGGAGGAAGCAATAATAGTCACAATATTGACAACGGGAAGTACGTGAGGTACACTCCTGAACAAGTGGAAGCTCTTGAGAGACTCTACAATGACTGTCCTAAACCGAGCTCTATGCGTCGCCAACAGCTGATCCGCGAATGTCCTATCCTCTCCAACATCGAGCCTAAACAGATCAAAGTCTGGTTCCAGAATCGCAGGTCATACTTCTTACTTTTTCATCATTTCTTGACACCCAAGAAACTCTATTTTGTTGGCTTAGATGTATTGACTCTTGGTATTTTGAGTTTTCAGGTGTAGAGAGAAACAGCGGAAAGAGGCTTCGCGGCTTCAAGCAGTGAATAGGAAGCTAACCGCGATGAACAAGCTTTTGATGGAAGAAAATGACCGTTTGCAAAAGCAAGTGTCTCACTTAGTTTATGAGAACAGCTATTTTCGCCAACATCCTCAAAACGTATACATTTTAATCCATGTTTTGATTCTTTTAACCTGAAACTTGACACATAAGTTATGTAATTTAACTGTCTCTCTCTCGGTTTTCTTGCGGTTTAGCAGGGGAACTTGGCAACCACGGACACGAGCTGTGAGTCAGTGGTGACTAGTGGTCAGCACCACTTGACCCCTCAGCACCAGCCTCGTGATGCTAGTCCTGCTGGGTAAGTTCGAATCCATTGCATCTTAAATACTGGGAGATTAGAAAAATTGCTGCCACAATTTGAAGCCTAAATCTTTTACTATTTTTGGATAAATCAATGAATATCTTGTGTTTTTTTTTTCCATCAGACTATTGTCCATTGCGGATGAAACTTTAACAGAGTTCATTTCAAAGGCTACTGGAACCGCTGTCGAGTGGGTCCAAATGCCTGGGATGAAGGTAATTCACACAAGTCTCTAGCTCATCTTTTTCTTCAATGACTTAATCATCCTTCATTACTTTACTTACTAATTTCATTTACAGCCTGGTCCGGATTCCATAGGAATCGTCGCTATTTCTCATGGATGCACGGGAATTGCAGCTCGTGCTTGCGGTCTCGTGGGTCTTGATCCCACAAGAGTAAGTATTCTCACTTCTCTCTAGTAGTTACGTGATCAACAATCAACCAAATATATAAGAGCATAAGTAACAATTCTGTCTTTTTTTTCGCCAGGTCGCCGAGATCTTGAAGGATCGACCTTGCTGGTTGCGTGATTGTAGATCTCTCGATATTGTTAACGTCCTCTCCACTGCAAATGGTGGAACCCTCGAACTAATCTACATGCAGGTATATCGTTGAATGATGATCAAGAATCGAAAAGATTTTCGTTTTCAACACAAACCAAATAATCGAATCAGAGCAAAACTGAAATTTTCCTTATCTTATGAAAGCTTTATGCGCCGACCACATTAGCACCAGCTCGTGACTTCTGGATGCTACGTTACACATCTGTAATGGAAGATGGGAGCCTCGTGGTATGTACATATGAAATATTCTATCAAGATTTTATACTTTGGATCAATCAATGATACTAAATCATTTTGTCTTTGATGTGTATGTCAACGCAGATATGTGAAAGATCTTTGAACAATACACAAAACGGGCCAAGTATGCCTCCATCTCCTCATTTCGTTAGAGGAGAGATATTACCAAGTGGGTATCTCATTAGACCCTGTGAAGGAGGTGGATCCATTCTTCACATTGTCGATCATTACGATCTTGAGGTACAAAAGCCTTTCACTAATTTTGTTCATTTCGTCTATTGATCGAATATGTTTCTTCTTACGCAAGAAACCTAGGTTTTAGTATGAAAGTGAAGTGTTTCCTCTGTTTCCGCAATTCCTTTTTCACTTATACTAAATGAATTTGGTTAAATCCTTTTGTAGCCATGGAGTGTGCCAGAAGTTCTTCGTTCTCTTTATGAGTCTTCAACGTTACTCGCCCAAAGAACCACCATGGCCGTAAGATTCCTAAAACACACTTATTGTTTTAGATTATCACAACCTTATTCTTGAAATAAACAATGTGTAAGAACTTGTGGTGCCTTTTATACTGTTTACAGGCTCTACGTTATTTGAGGCAAATATCTCAAGAGATTTCACAACCTAATGTAAGCGGTTGGGGAAGAAGACCAGCGGCTCTTAGAGCACTAAGCCAAAGACTTAGCAAGTAATAAACTCTTCTCACATTTCTATTTCTTCACCTTTAATAACATTTTCAAACCTAATAAATTGTATGTTTCCTATATCACAGAGGATTCAACGAAGCGGTCAATGGTTTCAGCGATGAAGGCTGGTCGATGCTAGAGAGCGATGGCATCGATGATGTTACTCTTCTTGTGAACTCTTCTCCCTCAAAGATGATGATGACTTCAAGTCTCCCATTTTCTAATGGCTTCACCTCTATGCCTAGCGCGGTTCTATGTGCAAAAGCTTCCATGTTATTACAAGTAACTGATTTAGCTCATCAAGTCTCATATAGTGATATTCTCAATATCCTTCTTTTTGATCCATCATTAAGGATATATTTGTTTGTGTGTAGAATGTTCCACCTTCGATCCTTCTGCGGTTCTTGAGGGAACATAGGCAAGAATGGGCAGATAATAGCATTGATGCGTATTCCGCTGCAGCCATCAAAGCAGGGCCTTGTAGTTTACCAATTCCTCGACCAGGGAGCTTCGGCGGTCAAGTTATTCTTCCTCTAGCTCACACTATAGAGAATGAAGAGGTAAGTGTACTAAGTGATCCTCAATATCAAATCAATCTAACTTGTGAAAAAAAAAACTTAAACTTGTTTTTTTCGGTTTTTTCCAGTTCATGGAAGTTATTAAGCTTGAGAGCTTGGGTCATTACCAAGAAGACATGATGATGCCTGCCGATATCTTCCTTCTGCAAGTAAGACCTTATTGCTTCAAGCTTTAAATTCTGCGTTACCATTTATATATGTTTACAAATTTAAGAAAATGCGTTACATCTTTTATGATTCTAATATACATAAAGCTGATGGTTTAATGATATATATAGATGTGTAGTGGGGTGGATGAGAATGCTGTTGAATCATGCGCCGAGCTTATCTTTGCACCAATAGACGCATCTTTCTCTGATGATGCCCCAATCATTCCTTCCGGCTTCCGCATCATTCCCCTAGATTCAAAATCAGTAAGTCTACTTCATATAAAATTACACGGAATAATTAACTCAATGGAAGTAGATACTAATCAAATTAAACACAATTATTTTATATAGGAGGGATTGAGTCCTAACCGAACGCTAGACTTAGCGTCGGCTCTGGATGTTGGAAGCAGAACAGCCGGAGATTCATGTGGAAGCAGAGGAAACTCAAAATCAGTAATGACAATAGCGTTTCAGCTAGCATTTGAGATGCATTTGCAAGAGAATGTAGCCTCAATGGCTAGACAATATGTGAGAAGTGTGATTGCCTCGGTCCAACGGGTAGCACTTGCTCTCTCTCCTTCTTCTCATCAGCTAACCGGTGGCCTGCGTCCTCCACCAGCATCACCTGAAGCTCACACACTTGCTCGTTGGATATCTCACTCGTATAGATGTTACCTTGGCGTTGAATTACTGAAACCAAATGGAACAGATCTTCTCAAGACTCTTTGGCAGCATCCTGACGCCGTTATGTGTTGCTCACTCAAGGTCATTTTCTCTTACTTCTTTCTCATTCACATTCACATTCACATTCATGCATCATATAAGATTATACTTAAGGTATTAGGGATTGATATTCTGAACTGCTGAAACTACTTGAGCCTCCTGCTCCTGATCATTCGGATTAGATCGGTTAACAAAAGATCAGACATTCATATGTTTTATGTTTTTGCTAAACCGTGGAAATTTCTGATCTTTGGTCCATAGTCTCCTATGGTGTATGGTGTCTGGAGCCAGTAAATAATACCACGTTTAAAGCATAAATCACTTTCTCCCAAATAGTCTTGAACCGTGACCTTAAATACTTCATATCACTAGATCAAATACCACTTGATTAAATCATATGTTTTTGAATATTAATTAAGTATACTATACATATATAATGGATGTTACTATGTTAGGTGGTCTACCTAGCTAGGAATTAGAAAATTAAACTTTGAAACTTCTGATTTGTGCTTAACATATTTTAAACATCAAGTTTATACATAATTATGAAAATCATCAAATTATTAACGAGGAAAGCGGACTTGTTTGATCTATGCAGGCTTTACCCGTATTCACATTTGCAAACCAGGCTGGTTTAGACATGCTGGAGACGACTTTAGTGGCACTTCAAGACATCAGTCTAGAGAAGATCTTCGAGAACAACGGGAAGAAAACATTATGCTCCGAGTTCCCTCAGATCATGCAACAGGTAATAATACCTTAAGTTTGAAGAACTGCTTACCCATCGATATATAAATCATAAATGTGTACCGACTCATAGTGTTTGAAATAAATTTAGGGATTTATGTGTATGGATGGAGGAATATGCATGTCGAGCATGGGAAGAGCAGTGACGTACGAGAAGGCTGTTGCATGGAAAGTGTTGAACGATGACGAAGATCCTCATTGTATTTCCTTCATGTTCCTCAATTGGTCTTTTATCTGACTTTTTTGTTTCCTTTTCAAGTTTTTCATTAATTATCCAAACACAGATAAGCTTTTTCTTCGAGAGAATATGTATTAATTATCTATATATACTCGTAACTCTTAGTTGATTTTGGATTTTGTTATTTAGTTTGGATAATCATGACTATCAGTCTATCATTTCTAATTTTGAAAGAATATATTTCTTTGTCTTGCCTATATGATACTCTTGTTTGTGCTAGACTGTTAGGTTCAAAAATGTTACGTGAGAAGATACCTTTTTAGTATGGAAAAATCAATCTTTACCTAAAAATAGATCACAATTCACATAAACGCGAGTTTTAATTAAACTGTTATAATACATCAGATTTTTGGTTAACCGAGGTACGTAGATTCTATGTCGAATTCTCAAGATCCATAAAAACATGATGTATAGTCATTTAAGTCATTTATAGTAGTAGCCGAAATAATCACATCAATTTCTTTTTGTAAATATGATTCTTGATCCTTAACAATTGTCATATAATTTTCAACTTAAGAAAGCACAGATTATCTTTGTCAATAACTATAATCAATTATATTTGTGTTGCTTGGAAGTGCAAGGCGCCCTAATTTGCTTGGAATTCCTGAAAACTCATCTATTTAGGATGCTTGCAACTCTTCAGGCGGGATACTCCCTCATGGTGCATAAAGGGACTTAACCCTTGCGAACATTAGTCAGGTTTTGCAAGGAACTAATGTTCCTCCACTTGTACAAGGACCATATATACTCAAAGTCGTGCCTCCCTTAGTCACAAAGGGGCGTTTGTTCAAGGCCACAAATTATCATGAAAAAAATTTAGGCCACATTTTGATTTTGTTAATATTTTTAGTTGAGTTGGTCAAAAATTAAAGTTATTAGGTTTTCTATATGAAACTTAGTATTGGAATAAATAAAACAATAATTACGACATGTGAATAAATGGTTAGATATCTTAATTAAGTGAATTAATTCCGTCAGCTGATAACTTCACCTTGAATAGTTGTAAGCTTAAGTTAATAAATGAAGGGTGGTACTTATTAGTTTAAGTGTCATATCCAAGTAATATTCTTTGGGACATATATAATCCTATAAATACCAAGGCTCGAACAGAGTTGTAACCAAGCTAAGTAAGTGTTGAGTCTAACTGTCTAAGAGTCTTTAAGATCACTGTATGATGGGCGAAAATATTATTCAAAATTCTTTATTAATGTTTAAAGGGATGAAAATACAAACCAGAAAGAAAAAAATGTCCGCGATAACAATAATACAAACAAAACAAAAAAAAAAAAGCAGGAAAAAATACAACAACAATAGTCGAAGAAACAAATCACATGACTCCAAATCACCCAAAAGAATTTCGACATTTCTCTGAACCACAGAGACAAATCTTCTTTCCTCTATAAACTTTGTTCCCATCATCTCCAACTTCCTCACAAGACATTCCATAGTCATACGTCAACTCCTTCAATGGTGGAATATGCTTCATAGCAAACATTCCAATGCTAACATACGTAGCATTGTTCTTTCTATATTCAATCGGCTGCCAAAAGACGTTGGGAGAGCAACTATGGTTCATGAACCGACCAACGTTCCCATACTCTTTTGCACTAATCAATACTCTGGACGAAAGGTTGAAAGCTTCAGAGACTTGTT
Organism: Odontarrhena argentea; assembly: GCA_900406245.1. NCBI lineage: Eukaryota > Viridiplantae > Streptophyta > Magnoliopsida > Brassicales > Brassicaceae > Odontarrhena > Odontarrhena argentea. The sequence continues at coordinate 8,464 of OVAF01001526.1, read as the reverse complement.
CAGAGTAGTCTTCAGCTGCGAGCTGTGGTTCGTGGTTCCACCTGAACGGGTTGTAAAACCGAGCACTGTCAAAGAGGTAGTCATTGTCCTCTTCTTCTTCGACTTCTTGTTGCGTCTTACTTACACCAGCAAACTCACAAATAAATGCCCCTCTTCGGATTGGATCCGAGGATCGTAAACCCCAACCGCATTTCTCGGTTTTGAACACTTCAACGCGGATTTTCAAACCTCGTTGAAGTACTCTCATCTTGCAATCAAGAGAGCAAGAGCAGAATTCACCGCATTCATAAACCATTGGTTTACGACATACTAAAATAGAGTTGTGGTAGGGTAACTTACCATCGTTTTTTTCAAGACAAATGCAATCTGAACCGCATGTCTGATCTTGACATCCGAAAGACTGAAGATTATTCTTATAATCCAGTGGAGACAACGAATAGTACTGCGAAGTAATGTACTCGAAATGTTCAGGCAGCGTCCTATCTTTGTCATCCACTTCATTAAGGACTGAAACTCGTTGAGTCTCCTTTCCACAAGAAAAATCTAGAAATGCAAAGCCCTTTCTTAACACATCAAAACCGTACATCCTCCATGTTTTAACATCCTTCCATACTTCATAACCAGGTTGTTGATCTGGTTTCCTCACCAATCTGATTTTAAACTCTTGAAAACCCAAATTTGTTTTTTCTTTCCAGAAGTCTAGTACTTTGTAAAGCCCATCGTAGATATAGATTTTCTGATTTTCGTCGTTTGGATCTTGTTGGCCTCTGACCACCCTGACATCTTTCCCAAATATGTAGCTTCCTCTTAACGCAAGGTTACCTTTCTCCAGCACCTGATCCTTGTCAGCTCCACCTTGCCCAGTGTAAATCAGGCTTTCTTCCTCAGTTGTTACATCTCCAGGGTGTCCTGAAGTCACGATACTAGTAGCCAACATATATTCCATTTCGCCGTCTTCGATCTTCAACCATTCGATACCTGAGACTGTCGGCCTATGAAGCCCGACTAGATTCATTTCGCCCCATTCGAAAAGGATATCTCCAACCTGCACCCCAGGAACGGGGCCGATTCGCTTCCTCATGTTAGTTGTCACTCCCAGATTCTTACAGTTGGATACAGCAGTTGTAAGCGGTTTCTTCACGTTGCCTAGCTGGCAAAAATGCCTTCGGACAGCGTCGAACCTCATCAAAACTGAATCCGCTATCTCCTGGTTTCCGGTCTCCCTCTCTGCTTCGGTTATCCCTGAGGTGAAATTGGGACAAGATTCAACCAGCCTGCTCTCGCGTTCTTGGCTCTTCAGCTTCTTAGCGCCCGACGTTGTCAAGTTTTTCGAGCCCTTTAGTCGTCCTCTTTTGACAGGACCAACACTAGGACCAGCGTCATCGACATTTTCAAATGGTCTAACCGTTTTAAGCGGTGTTGCTTCAATCGGATAAGACCTTACGTCAAACATAAAATCCTGCATCAGGGTTTAAATTAAGAAAAAGTGATTAGAAGATTAAACACTTTAACTTGCATAAAACGTAACAAGTAACAGCANAAAAAAAAAAAAAAAAAAAAAAAAAAAAATACAAAAAAAAAAAAACATGCAATAAACACGTATACCTAATAAATAATAAAAAGAGCAATGAACACAAACTATTTAAATTACGTATATTTCACCAGATTAAGATTCACATTTTCACGTGAGATTTTAGATAATATATTTAATTATTTAATTATATTTTTAAAATTAACATATAACCATCTTTATCAAATCACAAAAAAAAAAAAGAATACCATTCATTAAAGATTAATTAAAACCTAAAGAACATTTAAAAGATAACTACTCACCACAACCATTTGTTCCTTGAAGGGATTAGTACCGGTTTGTCTACATTCCGTAATCATCAGTTCTTGAAGTTGGTCCACTTGATTGTGAAATTCCTCCCTGTATATTTCCAATATCTCCTTGAACTCCTCCATGGTCCGAAACTGATGAAATCCTGAAGACTCAGTCAATCTATCACAAAGGGTGAAGAAATCCATTGAACCTGATTACGGATATGTTCATCGGGTTAGGGTTTGTAGATAAACTAGTGTGACAGACAACATACTTTTAGGGCATAAAAGTAAATACGATTAACCATAATATATTAAGATGAAAAAGTGGAACCTTACACTTCGAAGCCAACGAAGAGAGGAGGATAGGAGGCAAAAAGAAAAGAGATTTTGAACTGGAAATGATTGAGTAGAAAACTATTATGGTTTTTGCAAATTTGATACTGAAAATAAATTGAATAGAGAAGCTCTATATAAAGGTATTTTGAAAATGTGTATGTGTAATTTTTTTATAAAAAAATAGGAACCATTAGATTAAGTATGATTCATCTACACCGTTTAAATTTTTGAATCATAAAAATTCATTTTTTTCATTTCCGTTATTCATTGTACCACGACTGTATACCTTATCCTTACTGTTTATTAGCGCTGACTTATCAATGGTTAACAAAAAGCTGGATATATTTTCTTCCAACTATGAATATTTTTTTCCATATTTTTGTAATGTATTCAACTTTTAGTTTTCTTTTTAAATGGTTTCAAATGTAAACACCCAAAAATATTTAACTTCTATAAAACTACTTAATTAAGAAAAATCTCGCAAATCTTTTTCTTCTATTTATGAATAGTAATTTCATTTTCTCAACTTAAAAAAATGGGAAATTGTTAAAAGTACCACCTTCCATACACCACTTTTTAAATCTACCCCTTCCAAAACTTTTTTCAAATCTACCACTTTTTATTTTTTAAAAAATCTTTATAATTGAATTATTTGCTAGGGTTTAGGGCTCTAGGGCTTAGGGTTTAGAAAAATTATAGGGTTTATAATTTACTTAGGGTTTCTAGGGTTTAGGTTTTAAGGTTAAAATCATATAATTAAAATTAGGGTTTTGTATGTAATAGCTAATATAAATTAGATTTTAGGGTTTAGTTTTTAGGGGGTTAGGGTTTGTGAAGGGTGATACCTATTTTTAGGGTTTAGGGTGTTGGTTTTAGGGTTTTTAAACCCTAAAACGAACATCCTAAACCCTAAAACTCTAACAAACAAATGTTTGGAAAAGTGGTACATTTGAAAATTTCCCCTTCCTAATGGTACATTTAAAAATGTGTATGGAAAAAGTGGTAGATTTGTAATTCCCCCTAAAAAAAAGTAGTTTCAAATAAATACACCTGAATCCATAATTCCTCTTGTAGCACAAGTGCGTTGTTCACAGGTTTGTATGTTCCATATCCAGTTTTCACAATCAGGCAATGCACAGAAGAATCTAACTTAACACCAAAAAATGTTAAACTTCTATAAAACTAGTTAAGAAAAAGCTGGCAAAATTTTTTATTCTATATAAGTGTTTATGAATAGTAATTATTATATTTTTGTAATGTATTCAAATTTTTTTTTTATTTTTTGATGGTTTCAAATAAATAAACCCCAAAATGTGAAAAAAATAAATCTTCTAGTTATGAATTGTAATTTCTATATTTTTGTAATGTCTACTACGTATCTTTTAGTGTTTCTTGCATCTTTTATTAATTAATTAATATCCAGGATGAGTAATCCAAAAGCATATATTGTTTGTACGGCCTCGTAGCTAGTATATCCTTGTTAAACCAGCCCAAATTGTGGGTGATTGTGTTTTATGAGAAAAAAAAACTAGCATTACAAGTTAAGAATGGCACCATTCGTTAATGTTTGTGTCACACCACAACAATCTCCATACATGACTTTTGAGTACGAAGCACTTATTGCATTTCCTCTCCATGTCCATAGGCTTTTAATAACGTATATATATATAACCCAATATATATGGCTTAACATACATGATAAGTTGTTGAATATGATGCTTTTTGTTGAAACAAAAGTGAAAAAGAAAGTTATTAGGTCACAAAACATTTTCAAAACTCTTGTGTAAGAACCGGCCCGTATGTAAACTACAATAAAAATAATTGAATAAAAAACACAACTAAATTTAATAGCATTAGTAGTATCCATATGCATGAATTAGTGGCAGTTCAGGTACATGAAATGGCATTCTGCTATTTTGCTTTAAAAACAGGCGTTTGCAAATGAAATCGGTTCAATGAATGAAGTAAAAATATTTTTACCAATGAAAATAATTCCATAGGAGTTTCTCATCCCATAGAGGCTCCTTATTACAATGGTAGTAGCTCTACTTTTGGTAATCCATGTTTCTAGGAAACTTTGTCATACTCAACCAAGGAGATTACGTACCAGAGTCGGATCACGTATTATGCATGAAAAAAAAAATACTAGAGTTTTGTTCACAAGGGATATTTGATGGAAGGACGTAATAAATCAAGACAAACTTAAACTAATGATTTTTTAAAATACTTATAAGCCGCAACAAATCTGGTTGACTTACATTTCTATATATGTTTACTCCATTGAATTTCATATCAAGTAGATATATAGAGAAAAAATCCTAGAAATCTCAAATGGAAACTGGATTACTTGCTTATTGCGAGGTGCATTTAACTGATCAGAACTTTTCAAAACACGATCTCACATTTTTAAATGAACTAATTAAGTCATATACGATTTAATTGCTTGCAAATTCTAATACCAACTGACAAAGTAGTAATGATGGTAGCGTCATAGAATGATGTAGTTGTACCCAATAAATCATAGAGCAATCACTAAAAAGAAAAACAAGAGGCAAGAAAAATAAACTCATGATTTTATTATAAATAATGATCATCATAGGAGAATCACATCATAAGAGCATAAACAAAGAAAGTGCTTATTATGCTTTTAAACTATTACAACACTTTCTCACTTAGTCGCCTTGTCCTTGGCATGAAGGTTGTCAAAGTAAGCCTTAGTGTTGGCCTCAAAAGCATCTCGAGGGATTTGAACCGCACCTCCACTCCCTGGAGCCACCATATGCCCCGGAGCAGATCCATTTCCACCACCGCTTTGCGCTACATTTCCAGACTTTCCGCTATTGGCGTTCTTGTCCATTTTCTTAATCTCTTGAAGATGATAGTTTTAGCTAATAGGAGAGAAATGAGATCGAGTTTGTTGTTGGAGTGTGAAGAAAAATGTACAAGAGGTTGGTGAATTTATAGATGGTAATATTTGATCAAGCTAGTCAAATCAACATGTTCCCAAGGTTAGTAAATTGAAAGAGGAAAGTGAATTGGTAAAGAGCAAAGAGTCGTGTCTGGGAAAAGCTACTTGGGTTGGTCAATGGCATTTGGAAACTAACAATAGTAATTAATTACTAATGTGATTTTTTACATTAATTGTTAAATCTATTTAAGAAAACTCGTATTCATAAATTTATTTATTCACCTTTCAACAATGATGTAAAAGTTGGTATACACATACATATATGTTTACTTACTAGTACTATAGCCTATACGTCCATTAGGATTTGTGGACTCAAGTTCTTCTGTACATATGAAAGAATGAAATCAATTTNTTTGTTTTTTAAAAAAAAAAAAAAAAAAAAAAAATCTCATTGTTTTTTGTTTTTAAATACGAGAATAGTCTCATGTTGTTCATGATTTGTGTTTTTTTATATAAAAAAGTATATTTTAGAGAAATAAGATATACCATATTTTTCTTTAAAATATGCATTTGTCAAAATGTATAAATTAGTATGATTTTTTTTTAAATTTTTTTATTAAGATCGAAATCTTGGTTCTGTTTGAGATTTTTACCGGTTAAATTATTGACTTTTTATATTAGTGTGCACATTAGTTAGTCTTACCGGTTGGAGTAGTGACTTTTGATATTGATATTAGTGTGCAGATGACGTAGTCCTTGTGTCTATTTACAATTAAGTTATTTCAGATGAATGATATATTAAAAAATTAATAGAAGACAAAACGACAAAGGAATGGGAGATAATACATAAACATATTAAAAACAAATTAGAATGGACACAATATTAAATGAAAATATTACTAGCAAAAAAGACGTAATGTGGTCAACAACAAGATTTTTACTTCGGTCATGGGGTTGAATTCACATATCACTAATCAATTTATAAAATCATGAGGTCAGATGCTCCCAAGTTAATATAGTACTTCCGCCTATTTGTCTTACCCTCGTGAGTTATAATATTCTCAAATATCATGACTACATTGAATCTGCTTAAATTTAGATGATAATGAAATGGAGAATTTCCTACGTTAATAAAAATCTAAGGTTAAATTGTAAAAGAAAACATACTGTATATAAACATCTACATCTAAAATCAACTCCAAATCTAATAACTTAAATACTTTATAAAAAGAAAAAGAAAATAAAGATGTATCCAGCTAAAGTCCAAATAAGTTTCATGGACTCCTTAATAAAATCCAATATAGAATACCACTAACGTACGGCGATTACCACGTAACTGGGGAATCCATTCCCGAAACTCATTAAATGCTTAAAGCTACTATTTGATTCTTTTGTAAATACTTGTCATTAATGCTATTGTTTTCAATAAAAAAAAAATTAGTAAATGAGAATATTTTTCTATGGTTACTATTCATTTAGAATATTTTTGTGTGGCTAAATATTCTTTTGTGTGGTTAATATTCCTTTAGAATATCTTCTTTTTGCTAAATCTCCTATGATGTTTACCGAACTAATATGATATTTCCCCTAATTATTTGGAATAATAAATTTGATAGAAATATAGTTCGCTTTTTAAAATAACATATGTATTTTTATTGCATCATAACATGAAAAACCAAAGAGATTTCACAAATTATTACCACTAAAGAAAAAAGTGAAAGGAAAAACATTACAGATTGGTTTCCATCTTGGTCACCATATGTTTCAGACAAAACTCCACGTAAGATTCAAGATCTTCCTTCTTCCAACCATCAACAGGATCAGCCGCATACGACCACTCGATACGACACACTTGATCTTCACCGTCCATTTGCATTACTTTGACCGTAGACACATAAGATCCAAACCCCACGTTGTTCTCAACAATCTCATAGGTCAAACACCGTTCGATCGGATCGATCTCGACAAGTCTCTCTTTAGCCCACATGATGGTTTCGGTTTTGTCTTCATTGGTTTTGGTGGAGGCACAGTACCGGATCAAACCCGCTTCACCATCGGTTCCTTCGAGTTTGTGACACGTGTCAAGAGTTGGAAACCACTCGTGGACGTTACAGAAGTCGGAAATGACTGACCAAACTTGCTCCGCCTTGAGGCCGTTGACTTGTGAGACTTTTGTGGCTTCCCATTGAAACGACGGCGTTTCTGAACCCATTTTGACTCGGTTTTGATTGGTAGTTGCGTAGGTGTTTATGTTTTGTCGAGGAGTTTGGTAAGAAGAACCACCTATTTATGCTCAAAGTTTTTGTATGTGATGGAGAGTGTAAGTACCATCTTACCCCCTCTTATCTATCACAAAGTAAAGTACAGCCCAATTATAACCTATAGGCTTAAGCTAAGATCCAATTATGATGCTAGATGTAATAATATCAGATAAACATATATATTAATATATGTTTTTTTTTTTGGTCACGATATATCAATATATGTTTTAACAAAAATGTACATATGTCATGTCTCACATACACGTCAATAAAAATTAATTTCATTTTATCTAATTTTAGTTTTATGAATAAATTATTTTTTTTGTTTCATAATTTTTCAATTTAATTCCCATACAATTTAAATAAACATATGCTAAAAATATTACATTTTAAACATAGATTTTATAAATTTAAACTATTGAAGCATATCATAAACTTATTGTTATCCGTCCACTTGTCTAAATTATCTTTTACCCTTTCTAAGAAGACACGTTATTAGAATACAAAAATTAACTACCAAAAATTATAAGTTCAAATTTTTATATATTACTAAACTTTTAATACTTCCGGATCCAGTTATCATTTTAAAAATACATGAAATGAGAAATAATCTTTAAAATTGGAGAAAAATCTTTTTATTTCAAAATATTATATAAAATGAAAAATTAACTACCTAAAGTGGAAAATATGGAATAGGTAATTCTGCTCATTTTTGTCCCTCTAATTTGTCTTCGAGTTGCACCCTTATTCTTATCCCTCACCTTTTTATAGGATTTGAAGTTTTACCATTTTCCATTTATCATCTCTTTTACAAATACATAAAATAAAATAAAAATCTTAAATATTGGAGGAAAAACTGTTATTTCAAAATAATTTAAAGATGAAAAATTAACTATCTAAAGTGGAACATTCCGCTTTTGTATTTTCAAAAAATTTCCCACTCTCCATTTAACTTTTTTTCACATAAAATATGATATTTAATGATAAAATTCATTCTACTTATAAGAATTTTAAAAAGAAAATTTCGATTACCCAGAAACAGAAATTCGATTAAAATATCTCTTAGAAAAAAATCATATCACGTCATCCACCTAATCATTATTTGCGAAGTCCTTTAAGTGAAAAAACTGTGACT
>OVAF01001525.1:0-21254 GCA_900406245.1 Odontarrhena argentea | reverse complement strand
TTTTAATCCATATGCTCCCCTCATGCTCCCCTCATGATACTCCATTAATCATGCTCTAAGGAAAGAGGTATAATCCACGTGTTAATCTTTTAGTGGTTGTATAGCATGAGCACCGGACGAACACCTTGTATTTGGTCATGGAAGATTCGAAAGGGTATTTTCGTAAACGGTATTTTTCCCCTTATAAAAATCCCTCCGCCCTCATTTCCATCTAGGCGTCGTCGCGCATTTAGCGTTTCTCTTAAGCTTCTTCCTCTCTCTCTCTTTCAAACTTTCTTGGGTCTCTCGCTCTCTTCGCGGTCTCAGATCTCTCAAATACTTTCTTCAGAGGTACGCTTGTTTTTTTTGATCTGGATCTGTGCTTACGCATTCTCAATTTTGGTGACTATTTGGTTTTTTCTCGTCAGATCTGTATGTGATTCGCTACAGATTTGTTTGCACGATGTCTCTCCCATTGTTGTTGTTATTGTCAATTTCTGGTTTCTGTTGAATTTTGATGGCTTGGAATTCATTTCTTTGAGGTGGATGTTACTCATTTATGGATAATGCGCTCGGATTTTAATCTATGTTTGGGATTATGATACGATCTGACGTTAGCATTGTGGATCTGTTAGAGTTTTCGGTCGGATTTCAAATTTTGGGAAAGAAATTTCGTAGATCTGTATGTGTCCATTGTGTTGTTCGTATTGTGAATTCCTGGTTTTTACTCAACTTTGATGGTTGGGAATTGTATGAATTGACTGTGTTGAGGTTGACGTTGCTCATCTGTGGAGAATGCGCTCAGATTTTGATACGATTTCTCAGCGTTTAAAACAATGTGTATCGGTGATCTGATCGGAGAAATTTTGTAGTCTCGGGACGCTTCAACCTCTGTTAGATCTGTGTGATCTCGTTTTCAAATTTATGTTTGTTTTTATATTATAGACACAGCTTTGGTATGGTAACGCCTCTTAGAGAATATTAAAATTGGATTTGAAATTACTATTTATGCTCTTATGTTAGGAACGTTATGTAGAATGGGGATGAGGTTTTGATACTCTTGTACTGCGTTGTGTCTCTTCTTGTGGCTGTGCAGTAAAGCAAGATGGGGTTGAGTTTTGCTAAGCTTTTTAGCCGGCTTTTTGCCAAGAAGGAGATGAGGATTCTGATGGTTGGTCTCGATGCTGCTGGTAAGACCACTATTTTGTACAAGCTCAAGCTCGGAGAGATTGTCACCACCATCCCCACTATTGGTAAGCTTCACACCATAATACAGCTTTTCGTTTCTAATTGTTAGTATTGTAAATAAACTCAGGATTGTTTACTTCCGTTGGATTAATGATAAATTGGAAACGGTCATTAGGTTTCAATGTGGAAACTGTGGAGTACAAGAACATCAGTTTCACAGTGTGGGATGTCGGGGGTCAGGACAAGGTATGATATCAAACCTGATGATTTTTTTATCTGATTGAGTCATTCACAACTGTGGAAAAGTAAAACTCTCTGCTGCTGTTGAAGAGTTTTTAACCAAATAAACCGTCTTTTTGCTTCTTTTCAGATCCGTCCCTTGTGGAGGCATTACTTCCAGAACACTCAGGGTCTGATCTTTGTCGTGGACAGCAATGATAGAGACAGAGTTGTTGAGGCTAGAGATGAACTCCACAGGATGCTGAATGAGGTCTGTAAGCAGTGCTACCAGATGAGTTTTGCTTCATCATTCCATTCCAAAAGTCGTATGCTCAACAACTCTATTTCTGTTGTTTTTGTAGGACGAGCTGCGTGATGCTGTGTTGCTTGTGTTTGCTAACAAGCAAGATCTTCCAAATGCAATGAACGCAGCTGAAATCACAGATAAGCTTGGCCTCCATTCCCTCCGTCAGCGTCACTGGTAAATAAACATTGCAACAAGTTTCGAAAAACGAAATCTCTGTTATGTTCTATATATTTATGTATTTTTGCAATCGACAGGTACATTCAGAGCACATGCGCCACTTCAGGTGAAGGGCTATACGAAGGGTTGGACTGGCTGTCCAACAACATCGCCGGCAAGGTAACATAAGTTTCAAAAACAACAATACAACAAAAAGGGGGTTTCTTTTTTTCTGAGCTATCTCTTTTCCTCTGTGATGCTCTTGTACAGGCTTGATGAGGGAGAATTGAATTGCATCGAGGTGATTCTGACTGCTGTGCTGGGCAGATTTCTTCTTGATGTAAGAGAAGATTATAAATATTATCTGAACCTTTTTGCTATTGGGTATGTGAATGTTCTGTGCAAGTAGCTGTCTTGTACCTAAAACTTACTAGAAGAACCCTTTTGAATAGTTTTCGTGTATTTTAATTTGAAGAATCCTGGATTCGTGATTGAAATGTATTGCTATCTTGTTTTTGCGTATTTCATTTCCAGTCGTCCACATCGTTTTTACTCAGATTTTCATACGCAAATCTAATTGATTAATTCTCTTGTTATATTTGAATAGTAGTCCGTAAACGTTGAGTCGTGTAAGTAAACTTCTTCAACAAGGAATGGATGTCCAAACTTGTATGAATCTGAATCTTATTACAACGAACATTTAATATTATGTGCCTCATTGTGATTCCAAAAATCTTGAACATCTCATCTCTATTATCCCGAAATCATGGACCAGTTTAAAATGTCATCTCGAACTGAATTAGAACAAATCCTTGCGACGTCTCCTTGATGTTCTTCTGTGTGCAGCCCACCTTTCCTTTATATCTCCAGATGTCCCGATCCCTAGCTCATGCTCTGTTTCTCCAGCAGCAAAACCTTTGCGGATCCTGGCAGTTTCAGCCAATAAGTCATGGATCAGCATCTCAGTTGTCTTAGCTGTGATCCCTCTGAGATACCAAGATATGGGCGGTGGTGGAACTATTGCCGGCTGTATTAGCTGGTCCAGCGTCACCTTCGATCCAATCCTCCCTTTACCTCCAGAGCAGCGATTATACTCCTCCAGTGTTTTGGGTTTCAGACGATCACACATATGTTCGTCCACAAACAAGGGCTTGACTTGCCAGCTTCCTTCAAATCTCTTCATAAAACCGCTCTTCACTTGCTTGAATTTCATCTGCAAAACCCGTTTCCTTAAACAAAACTATATAAGGAAAAGACTTGGGACTTTTGTACTTGTTGTATCCGAAGAGGTCTTACAGAATGATCTGCTCGGTTTTGATCCACCAGGACATGAACTGAAATTGTTCCTGACCACCAGAGAAATCTCCACAGAGCTGCTTGTTCCACTTCCACCACTTGCCTTAATCCTTCATCTACCAACACTTTCCTCGACAAAACCTCCTGTAATGTGATTCACAATCTCTGGACTTTAAGGCTGATGAATCTTGAGCTATGGCAAAACACAAAACAAGACATAAACGTACCTTGATATTCTTGAAGACTCTTCTATTGTCAGGGTCAATCACAATGTTATAGACTGCGTCAGGGGGTAAACCAACATTCACTTCCGCTTTAAGATTGCAAAGTGATCCTTTTGGAATACTCACCTGCCAAGATTTAAAATCTGTCATACAACAGGATCCCCAATCGTTCTAATTAGACTGTGTTAAGAGTCTACTGCTGCTTACCTTCACGACTGGAATCTGATCGGTCCATGAAGGGTTTTCTCTCCAACTATCTAACTGCTTATCAAGGTCAACTTGGATGGAGCTCGATGAGACTTCTTTATCTTGCCTCCATGAAGAACAAATCCCCTGCTTATCAGCTGTCAAATTCTTCAGCTGGGACTGTAACAAAAGAGAGCAAAAATGCTTCTTTTTCAGCTCCTCTAAAGATAACAACATCACAGGCTTGAAAGCAAAAATCAAAATTTAACCTTAAGATGAGCACTGAACTTCTGAGAGAGCCCAACAAACCGAGAGAATGCAGGATCAAACACACAAGAGACCACATTTCTCTTGTTTCTCTCGGTGTCTGAACCCGGACTGCTAACAGTAGCTTTAGCTTTCCCCATTTATGTCCTACAGTGTATAATTCACTGGAACAATAAGTAAGTCATGTCAAGAAAAGAGCAGCTTGATCATCACAAACAAAACACTACTGCAATATGAGCTCAAGCCAATTGAGCGAGAACAAAGAACCAACACTAATTTCCATTGAATACCCAGAAATAGAAACCCCATAAATGATAGTTTCTTTACATTAAAGAAACTCAGAAATGCAATTAAGGATGAATAGATTAATTACGCAATGAAAGTACGATTCCGATTCTCTAAACAATTGGAAAGCTTGAACCACAACTCAGAAAAAGCACCTGGAAATCTGTAAAATCACAATCAGATCCAAGGCAGAGAATCAATTTTGGACGAGCTTTTCCTCCGACAATCCTCACCGAAATCGAGGGACCAAGGCCTAATCTTCCAACAGCGATCGACAAAGCGTAAAAGGACAGATTTTTAGGGTCCAATCGTCTGAAAGGGGAAAGCTTTTGGTCGCACCATGTGATACACGTTATTCCACGGAAGAAGTAGACGAAATCATACAGCGATGGTCCTCGAGTGGCACCTCTCTCATTCACTTTCTCTAGACAAAAGAGAGAGACCAGACCATTGAGGAACACGATTGCCACGTGTCGTCTTCTAGCTGGACTTAGCGCGGAAAATCAAGAAGCTAACGTTGAAATCCTCAGCAATGTTTCACGAACTGCGTGCCGTTTTAAAGCTCTTGTAAGAATGTCATCAATTATGGCTAACAAAAAGTGTTTTGGGGATAATCCCACTATAAAGTGAAACTTGTAAAACTAGAACATAAGAATACTATATAAATATTTGATATTGTTTTTTTAAAAATATCATATATGATGTTGAAGTTTGACTATCAAAGATTTTATATAACAATGTGAATTGTGTGAGGTGGTTAAATTCATTATATATGTAAGATTTAGTTGAATGGGGAGACCAAGACTAATGTAACATGATTAAAGATAAAATTTTAAGAGAGAATTAAGAAGTATATTAAGTAGGTGGGGAGATAAATGTTATAGTTGAATTTACCTCGAATAACTATGATACTATATAAGAAAAACTAAAAGAATGAGTTAGCTAAAGTATGGATTGAGTAGTGTGAATGTGAAAAGTTGTTATTAATATGTTTTTTCTATAATTTTATATACTTGTTTTATTCATTTTGGTTTTTGCATTTAAATATTTTTGAACTAAATGCTACTTTGACTATAGGTAGTCATGAGCCTAAGTCGAAAATGTTTTTTTTTCTCTTTTTCTTTCATATAAGGGTCTTTTTTTTTCTAAATGAGTCTAAACATTTTGCATTTACAATTTGCCCCTACTTCACAAGGTTAAATGAGTCTTCTGAAGATGTTCCCTTTGAATGTTGTTGTGCATATGAGTCTTCTTGTGACAGTTTATCTACTTTCTTACCATGGTCGGCTTTCAAGCCTGATTCATCTTTCCACGTCCAAGAGGACCAAGACATGTTTTGTCTTTGAATAATATTTTCGATCAATTCTCCTTGTTAGGCGATCGATTTGATGTGAACCCTCACTGATAACTTGTCTCCAATTATCCTGAGGAAGATTTCGAATGTTGGAAAACCGAACCAAGCAGAGTCAAATAGTACTTACTAAGGTTTAAGTTTAACTGTATTGTTTTCTAAACTGAACCGTACCTGACCTGAAATTAGACCGAAATACCCTCTGCCACTTAAAATTATTTTTCTGGCGAGACACAACATATTTGGTCTCTTATCTAGTGAGGTAGAACTTCATGTATTTTCTTCTTCTCTAGTATATATCTCGGTTTGTTAACATAATCCTAACTATCTCTTTGTTTAGATGAATGTTTGTCTTTACCGGAGTTGGGATGTTACAAGGGTCTGATTTATAAAACGACCTTTAGGATGGACAATTGTAGAGACTTTAACGCTCTTCGTGTTTCTAAGGTCATTGATGGCCTCAAGTTCCTAATGATTAACAGTGTTAAATTTCTTTAGTTTAATATTTGAAGACATTTCAACTACTATTAATTTGGTCAGTTTTGTGATTCACATTGTTATATATATTAGAAAAGAAGAATAAATTCATATATAAGATATTAATTAAGAGATTGATGAAAAAATAAATATATAGCTTATGCATAAAGATCATTTAATTTCATACTTTTCGATTACAGATTGCATATCCAACTAAATCGTCTGCAGAACTTTTTGATAGGACCTTCACCTGGAGTGACGATATATTTCTCATTACTAAATTCATCACAGAATTCCTTGCAGGGATTGTCACATATGGCTGGAGTTGCTTTCTTTGATGCTTTCATGCACACACTTGTGACACAAGTTTTTACGCACGCATCCATCGTGTATGAATGAGAGTTTGGTGTCAAAAACATCAGTGTAAATAAAATTAAAATCATAAATGCACTGCAAACTTTTGTTGATGTTTGATTTGTCATAGTGTTTTGTTTCGTTTATCGTGGTTATGAAAAAAAGATGAATTGTGAGAATGGTGAAATGCTATGCACAATTTATAAAGTAAAAATAGTTTTGACAGGTTTTAGAATTTATTAAAGATTAAGAAGTTAGTTTGTTTCTCGTTTCTTATTTTTAGACAAATATATAGGTTGGGTTTTTTGGAATTTTTTTTCTATATTTGAATAAATATTAGTTGGGAATACCTGGATAACTAAGTTGAATTTTGTTTTAAGAGTTTGTAACAGTGTATTGAAATTATTGGTTATTGACATACTGGTTAATTAGGTCTGTTTTTCATCCCAACGGGATTAATTGCTAAAATGATTAGGTAACGGTAAATTGGCGAGCCAATAACCCATCTTGATTCTCCAAAATCCATCTTAATTGGCAAAAACCACTATTGGCTCGCCAAAAAAGCTAACGTTAAAATTGTCCAAATTATCCAGGTTAGTTGGAATGTTGGCTGGGCTGCCTAGGGAGCTAATTAGTTAGGCGAACTGCTCGGCGAGCTTAGCTTTTTTTTTTTTTTTAACACTGAGATTTTATTAAGAAAACAAAGATTACAACGAGTACAGTAACTGAAAAGGGGAAAACAATTTTTGGTAGGAAAATCAATTTTTGGCAAAATTTTATTTTCTTTTTAAAAATTATTAATCATGATCTTAAATAAATAAGTATATGTTTACCAATTATAATATGATATTTACATCGAAAGATTAACAAATATAGAACTTCATGTATTTTCTTCTCCTCTAGTATATATCTTGGTTTGTCAACATAATTCTAACTATCCGTTTTTTTAGATGAATATCTGTATTTACCGGAGTTTGGATGTTATAAGGGTTTGTTTTATAAAACGACTTTCAGGATAGAGAATTGTAGAGACTTTAATGTTCCTCGTGTTTCTAAAGTCAATGATGACCTCAAATTCCTTATGATTATCAGTGTTAAATTTCTTTAATTTAATATTTGATGACATTTAAACTACCATTATACTTTGCTCAATTTTGTGATTCACATTGTTATGTATATTAGAAAAGAAGAATAAAGACATATATGAGATATTAATTGAGAAATTGATGAAAGAACATAAATATATTACTTATGCATAAAGATCATTTAATTTCATACTTTTTATTACTGATTAGTGATTACATATCCAGCTAAATCGTCTGCAGAACTTTTTGATAGGACCTTCACCACCTGGAGTGACGATATATTTCTCATTACGAAATTCATCACAGAATTCCTTGCAGGGATTGTCACATATGGCTGGAGTTGCTTTCTTTGATGCTTTCATGCACACACTTGTGACACAAGTTTTTACGCACGCATCCATCGTGTATGAATGAGAGTTTGGTGTCAAAAACATCAGTGTAAATAAAATTAAAATCATAAATGCACTGCAAACTTTTGTTGATGTTTGATTTGTCATAGTGTTTTGTTTCGTTTATCGTGGTTATGAAAAAAAGATGAATTGTGAGAATGGTGAAATGCTATGCACAATTTATAAAGTAAAAATAATCTTGACGGGTTTAAGAATTTGTTAAAGATTAAGAAGTTAGTTTGTTTCTCGTTTCTTATTTTTAGACAAATATATAGGTTGGGTTTTTTGGAAATTTGTTATTATATTTGAACAAATATTAGTTGGGAATACCTGGATAACTAAGTTGAATTTTGTTTTAAGAGTTTGTAACAGTGTATTGAAATTATTGGTTATTGACATACTGGTTAATTAGGTCTGTTTTTCATCCCAACGGGATTAATTGCTAAAATGATTAGGTAACGGTAAATTGGCGAACCAATAACCCATATTGATTCTCCAAAATCCATCTTGGTTGGCAAAAACCATTATTGGCTGGCCAAAATAGCTAACTGTTAAAATTATTCAAATTATCCAGATTGTCTAAATTGTTAGACAAATTACATGGTTAGTTGGATTGTTGGCCGAGCTATCTAGGGAGCTAAGAAGTTTGGCGAATTATTCGGCGGGTTTAGTTTTTTGGTAGGAAAATAATTTTTTTGGGAAAAAAATCCATTTTCTTTAAAGAAATTATTAATCTGAATCTTAAATAAATAAATAAATAAGTATATGTGGATTATCAGTTATGAAAGGAATATTTTTCTTTCTTGATTATAAAGAAAAGAAAGTAAAGAATTAAAATTCAAAATCTAATGGTGGCCCCATTGGACCACTGTGATTGATAAGAAGATAACATTGTGAACACTTGAACATTTCAACATTTCCTGATGAAGAAAAAGACATTCAAGGAGACAAAAAGTTTGAAAGAAGTATGTAAAAAAAAAAAGAATAGATTTGCGTGAAAGAACACAAAATGTGTTTTACACTAATCCCTATGTTGAATACATTCCATCAGCAACCCTACTCTAAAGCTACAAATTAATGTAAAATAAATCCGCTTAGAAACTCACAATTAGGGATCAACACATAACACTACAGAAGATTACATAGTGCATTATAGTACATTATGCAAAAATTAGTGGATCCATATTTCCACTTTTATTTGAAAATGAAAAATCATTATGTTCTCCTGATATTTAGCGCATTTTTATATAACAAAATAATTTTTAAGAATAAAGAATACACAAGATACATACACGCACTAGGGAAATGAGAAATAGGTGTATAAATTAATGGGAATCTAAAGAGTAGAGTCAATGATTGGTAAAGCATCCCTACTCATTCCCAATCTTTAAATTCATCTTTATTGGAAACAATGAATTGTGTCTCATCTCAAAAATACTTAACCAAAATCTCACTTTCTCTTCTTACAAAGCAATCAGAAATTGTGTCCAAAGTGCATCTCATAAACTTACTAACCCCACATTCTTGATAACAACAACAACAAAAAAACCCAAAATGTGGAAAAGAAAAACCCACATTACCTTTAATTTATTAAAGAAAACAAAAAGAAATTGATAATATGTAACAAAAGAAAGCAATATGTAACTTTATTTCAAATCATAACCCATGTCTTGCATAAACTTTATTTGCAAAGAGTGGTCATGTAGAGGAGTGCAAGTACTATTAATACCATAGGCCTCATTTCATATGGAATTGACATAGGTAGAAATACTCTTCAACATAAAATAAAAATAAAAATGGGAGATCAAATACAACAAAATCAGCAACCTCTTGTGGTATATCCAACTTCTTCATCAACATCTTATTCTTCTTATGCCCCGCCTTCGTCTTCTCATTCAAGTGGCTCGTTCGGTACAGTGTTCATAGTTCTAGCAGGGATCCTTATCTTGGCGGCAATGGCTTGTGTATTTGGTAGGCTATGCAACCGCGGCCGCAAGGATCACAAGAACAACAACAACAAACCTTCAAAGCATGACAAACCGTCTTCGAAGAAAAGCCGTGAGATCAGACCTGTGGAGCGTGAGCCAAGAGAGAGAGGTGATGATTTGGAGTTTGGGTTTGATATAAAGCGTCCTGGTCCCATGAGCAAACCCTCTGGTCGAGGCGGAGGGGACATTGAGTTTGGGTTTGATAACAAGAGAGGAGGAGGAGGAGGAGGAGGAAAGAAAGGACCACCTCCGGTTAACAAACATGGAGTAAGGTTCAAGTGACCGGTCAATGGTGTTCAACTTCAGACAAGCTTTGGTGAGGACAGTGATCATAATAAGACAAGACACTTTCCTCAAGCTCGTTTAACTTTATCGTTTACTAGTTTATTTTGTGTTTGTTTGTCGATTGGTTTTGTTTCATATGGTTATGGAACTTTGGAGATCAAATTATATATCATATAGTCAAGAAAAAGAAATTAGATGACAAGTAACAATTACTAGCTAAATAAATCTGAAAAATGAAAAAAAATGTTACATATCAGAAGAAGGAATTCTTCATTATCCTCATCACAATCAACAAAAATCCGAAACAAAAAGCAAACAAGATTCAAAATCACTCTTTGAGAACTTTTCTTTTTTTGCTTTTTTTTTCTGTTCTCACCTATAGTAAGTCTTTTCAGGCAAATGGCCATTATGAAGCAGAAACTAAAAGTAGTTAAACCAAGAAAATGTATCTCACACAAAAAAAAAAAAATACAAAGAGCATTAATGCTGTACAGAGAGCTCAAGCATGAGGGGATAGTAAGGCAAAGGCCTCAAGAGAGGAGGTAGAAGAAGTTCACCTATGTTTTGAATCAGTACCGCCGGTTAGTATTGTAGTTTCGGTTGTCGGATTCGTTTCTTGTGAACTCAGAGGATGCGCCGTTGGATCCTCTCCGGGAGCTTGGGACAGAGTAGTCTCCACTGTACATCCCTGAATCTGAGGTGTCATCAAAACCAAACGCCATTTTCTTGAACTTCATCATGTCGCTATTATACTGACCAGACTCGAAAGCACTGCTTTGTCCAACTTTGTTTCCGTTGCTGATGTCTCCCATGTCCCCATCACTGTCCAGTGCTCTCACAACCTTATTTCAAACAAGTTTTGTTAAGTATCCAAATTTGAAAAACTAGAACATGAGAGATATGTCATATGTAGAATTGTAATAGATTTTTTTTGTCTATTCATTAGCTGATCAAGAAAGTTACCTGAACCATGCGTGGACGTTTTGGACCGGAATGCCTAACACAAGCAGCGGCGGTTTCAATCATCCTGAAAACTTCATTCTCTACGTAATGCTTTTCAAGCTTTTTGTCGACCAATTCGCTGAAATCCCCAGTCTCTATGGCATGGTGAAGCAGTGGGCGGGCCTGTGAGTTTATGGACATTATGTCTTTAAGTAACTAGAGCCAAACCATATATAAAATATAACCGAAGAATGTTGAAATGTGAAAACAGAAAACGTTTGCGGATTAGTATATTTTTTACCCATTCGACTAAACTCTCTTCTCCTAGAGGCTGGTGCTGGTCAACTGGTTTGCGTCCGGTTATAAGCTCTAAGAGAACAACCCCAAATGAGAAAACATCTGATCTATCAGTCAGCTTTCCACTTTGTGCATATTCTGGTGCCAGGTACCTGAAGACAAAATCCAATAACATAGGAGGCTCAGATACTTTTCCAAAATTTGAATGCTGTTGATCTTGGCAAAAAAACATTTCAAAATTTGAAAGAACCGGTTTTAATATAGTCTTGTAACCTTTCTATACAAACAAACCAGTTCATCATTATGGACCTATAGAGGATTTT
Organism: Odontarrhena argentea; assembly: GCA_900406245.1. Classification (NCBI taxonomy): domain Eukaryota; kingdom Viridiplantae; phylum Streptophyta; class Magnoliopsida; order Brassicales; family Brassicaceae; genus Odontarrhena; species Odontarrhena argentea. Next base: position 9,656 of record OVAF01001525.1, on the reverse strand, counting down.
TCTTCCTAAATAAAAGTACTATGATAGATTTTCACTATTGTAGTAGAGTCTGTGATAAATCTTACCCAAAGGTTCCCATTACTCGAGTTGATACGTGGGTTTGTGTTGAATCATTGAGTTTGGCAAGTCCGAAGTCAGCAACCTAAATACCAAGGAACAGAAAATTAGGATCAAATGAAGTTTCGACAACTAAAACTCCAGAGCCAAAGCTCAAAACAGAGGAAGTATAAAATAAAAATGAGGGTTATCTTTATTGCCTGAGCTTCAAACTCATCATCCAGCAGAATGTTTGCTGACTTTATGTCCCTGTGGATGATTTTTGGGTGACCTGCAAAACAGAACACGAATAAACAGAGTTGTTTTGATCCAGCTTCCCCGTGAGAGTTTAAAAGGGACTTACAGTCTTCGTGCAAATACGCCAAACCTTTGGCAGAACCTATAGCAATCCGGACTCTCCTAGCCCATTCTAGGACTGGCATTCCCTTCCCTGTCAAGAATACAGCCCATGTTAGTCCAAAAACACATCAAGCTCACACACAAGAAACTCTTATCCGATGAGGAAAGTGGTAAAAATCTCACCATGTAAATGATGCTCCAAGGTTTGGTTAGGAACATACTCATAGATAAGCAATCTCTGTTCATCAGACATACAGTAGCCAACAAGAGTAACCAAATGACGATGATGAACCCGGCTAATGGTCTCAACCTCTGCCTTAAACTCACGGTCACCTTGTCCACTACCCACCTTAAGCTGCTTAACAGCAACTAGTTTTCCGTCGTGCAATTTACCTTTGTAGACACACCCAAAGCCTCCTTCTCCAAGTATGTTTTGCCGAGCAAATCCTTCAGTTATGTCCATTAGCTCTTCATAGGTGAAATGTGTTTGACCACTGCCCATCACAGCTGAATCAGGTGTGCTCCCTGATTGTGTATAACCTCTTTGACTCCCGAAGCTGTTTCCTGTATTGCCTTGATGTTGTGAATTGTAACCCCCAGGACCAGAGTATCCCTTTTGAGAATTCTGACCGTATAAAAATCCATCTACATCCAAACAAATGAGCTTAAACATCCGTATAACAATTTGTTTCCCGAGTAAGGCTTTACACATATGGTATCTTATAGACGAACACGAAGATAAAAGAGGTAGAACAAAAATTCACCTGATTTGACCGAGAAGTTTGAGGGAGGCAGGTACTGAGGGTCATCATAGGCATCTGCGTTTCTCTTTTTCTTTCTTCTTACTAAGAAGACGACAGCGATGAGGGCGATAATTGCTACTCCAGCTACTGCCATGCCGACCATAGTTTTCCCTTGATATCCACCAGGAGGAGGGGAGGGAGAGTTTCCGCCAATAGATGGCGACCTGAGAGGTCCACCAGCAGCACCACCTCTAGACTTGGGGGCTAGTGCGTGAGTCGAGTTACGCGTAGTGTTTGAAGGAGCAGGAGGAGACTTGGTGGGTGCTGAAGGAGACTTGGTGGGTGCTGGGGGCGAATTTTTGGGCTTTTTGGGTCCTCCTTGTGGTGAAGATGCCGGGGGAGGTACCTGCTCCTGCTCCGGAGGGGGAGGAGCAGGAGGGCTAACCTCTTCATTGGGTGGAGGCGGTGGTGATTCAAACTCATCCGGTGGAGGTGGAGGAGGATTGGAAGGCTCCGGCGGTGGTGAACCGGAGTCTACCGGTGGAAGATCAGCTGGGGGTGGAGCATCAGGAGGAGGAGGGGGCGGTGAATCCGGCAGAGGAGGCGGGGGATTGGATTCCGGAGGAGGAGTGGCCGGCGGTGGAGATAATGGAATAGGAAGCGGTGATGAATCAGGTGGTGGAGTTGAATCAGCGGGAGGGCTAGGAGGCGGTGAGGAATCAGCCGGTGGAGGAGCAGATCCACCAGTGGAGCTATCAGGCGGAGGAGCGGAGTCAGCGGAGGGTGCAGGTGGGGAAGAAGTGGGAGAATCAGACATTTTATTCTTCTTAGGATCCTTTTCCTTATCCTTTTCCATAAACAACACTCAAATCACTCCATTAGAACCAGAGATATCTCCTCTCCTCTCTCTCTGTCTCTCANATTTTATTCTTCTTAGGATCCTTTTCCTTATCCTTTTCCATAAACAACACTCAAATCAACTCCATTAGAGCCAGAGATATCTCCTCTCCTCTCTCTCTCTGTCTCTCTGCAAAAACACCTAATGAAACTATACAACAATGTTGATAAACTAATTAAAACAACTCTCCCACAAGACAACTGAATAATAAAATATGTATATCTTGTTCTGCAACTGGAAACAACTAATTAAAACACTCTCCAAAATAAACAAAAGAATTTTCTGAATGCAAAAATACTAGGGTTTATAAAACGAAGACCTGGAAATAAGCTGGAGAGAGAGAGGAGAAATGCGTGCCATTATGTACAATTTTGACTATATCATATCATAACATAGATTAAATAAAAACACGTTAATGGAGTTCCTCTCTCTCACTTTCCCTCGTTTGATTTTCCAGGGAAAATAATAAAAAGAAAAGGAATTATTAAAAATGCTCGCCATGATCTTTCTTTTGAATTTCNTGCGTGCCATTATGTACAATTTTGACTATATCATATCATAACATAGATTAAATAAAAAACACGTTAATGGAGTTCCTCTCACTCTCTTTCCCTCGTTTGATTTTCCAGGGAAAATAATAAAAAGAGAAGGAATGATTAAAAATGCTCGCCATGATCTTTCTTTTGAACTTTTTTTGTGATTGAGAGTTGGAAGCACGTCGTAGTGTGCCGTTTGATCCAAGACTGGCACTCTCTTTATTATATTTTTTGTTTGTTTTTCTTTTTTGGTCCCTGTACTTTGGGAATATTTCTCCTACACACCCGGGTTACCGCGCAATTCTTTCTTTTTGAATCATCTACTTCTCTGACCCGCCCGGTATCCGTTTGACTTCTGCTACGTTGGACAAAATAAAATAGTGAGCCCGAGACACATGACGCGTTGCTATGAAACTTGGGCCATGTTTTTAAAAAGCCCATAATTTAATGGGCTTATTAATTTCTTCAAAGATTTGAAGCGAAGGGCTTTAGTTTTCATGCCCTTAATCACTTGTGGTGCGTGATTGATTTCCGTCTGAATAATAATGGAAGGTGGTTAGAAAATCCTTATGGATGTAATGAAGTTCATTTTATGTTGACATAAAAATGAAAAACTTTGGTATCTAATATTCGATTTTGGATGACTAAATCTCAAACCTCGGCCTCTAAACCAAAAACTGTTTATAGCGGCTATATATATATATATTTTTGCAAATTATATCATATATGACATATATATATATATATATATATATATGTATGTAATTTTAGTGAATATTGGCATCTTTAGATATACGTGATGTGGAAGGAGACTATTGGCATCTTTCGTAGGTCAATATTCAATTTCTTAAGAATTATATTTTTTAGTGTTGAATTAAATTTATATTCAACTAAAAAGCCAATTTGTACACTTTATATGTGCTTAAACCGACATTGAACACGCGAATATATTCGGTTCCGATACAATACATTTCGTATTCAAATGGTAAATAAATTTATTAATATGTTTATAAATTTTTTGTAACATCAAAAATACACACAAAATGTTTTATTACGTACCCTGGTCTATTTATTACAATGAAATTGTCTTGGTAATTAACGGCAATTATACAGTACTTGTTGGCATTATTATCCATCAGAAGAATATTTTTATATAGAATATATCCTTTTATGACATTATTGGATGAAGTGGCTGAAATGCTTGCCGAGCAATCTACCACCCAAATCTTGTCTTTTATGCTCCATTTTTTTCTCTACCCACATTCTATCAAATTCTTTATCGTTTGATGACTGACTCTTTGTAAACATCTTATATTAAATTAGGTATCTACAAATTGCTGCTGATGTTTCTACAAATAGGCGAGAAAGGGCAAAATAGTCATTGTGACAAGCTGAAAGTGGAAATCAGAAACTTGTTGTGCAAGCAACTTTTCGTTAAACCGTTAAAAGTGGACAACACCTCCACACTAAACCTCCTCTTCCTCTCTCTCTCTCCCTCTCTGTCACCTATAACTAACTGTAAATGTAAAACCGCCATTGAAACCACTCCACCTTTTTCCCTTTTTCCAAGAAAACATTCTCTCTCCTCTCTCTCTGCTCTCTCTATGATGATGCCTTCGCAAACCGACATCGAAGATCAAGAATCCGTAACCGACAACGGCGAAATCTACGATTCACTCTCCGACAACGCTGATTCTTCCGTACCACTTCGCTTCACCGGCGACTCAACGATTCTTCTCCGGGAAGACAGTCCGGAGCACGTGGCCATGACCAACTGTTTTCTTTCCGGAATGGGTTACTTAGCCACCGACACGAAGATCGTCACGATACGTAAAATCTCCACCGAGAGAGTCATCACGGCGAAGGCTAAACTCGCGGCGTTTAGAGTCTTCACTGAAGCTATGGCGAGTAAGAACGGTGGAGTCGCGAACGTGAAGTGCGGATGGTACGGTGGTTCCAAGGAAGAGATCGATGGGATCGTTTCGTATGGGTTTAGTAATCGCGAGATCGAAAAGTTCGAGAAGGATGATCGATCTCACGGCGTTGGAATCCATCTCATTCATCATAACCATTCTCTGGCCGCGTAAGTTTGCATAAACTTTGGTTTAGTTTTGTGAGTCTCTTTGCTTTTTTTGCAAAAATTCTTAGTTTAGAAAGTTTCCGGATCAGTTCATGATACTTGCTCTGATTACTTACTTTATTTAGATGATTTTTTGGGGGGAAGTTTCAGATTTATGGAATGTAATTTTCGATGTAACAGTGAAGCTGATTTTGTTTTTTTTTTTTTTTTTTTGGGTTCAGGGCTGTAGTTGGTGAAGGTGATGAGGAAGGGATAAATCATCTTCTGTTTTGCCGTTTGATCCTTGGTAAACCTGAGCTGATCGTTGCTGGATCGAAGCAATCGTATCCAAGCTCGGTTCAGTTTGATTCTGGTGTTGATAATCTCGAGAATCCGAGGAAGTATGTGATTTGGAGCTCGACCATGAATTCATACATCTTCCCTAGTCATGTCGTGAGTTTCAGGTCTCCTCGACTAAGAGGTATGTAAATTACAACTTACTCGACCCAATATTTGTATGAAATTGGTATTTTGATTCTAACACTGAATTACATTTTGTGGGTTTCAGGTTTTAGTAGAGGCGGTGTTAGTTCAGGAAGAGCAAGATCACCATGTGTTAGCCTCTCTGTTCTTATGTCCATTCTTTCAAAGTCACTGGACCCTCCAAGAATGAACGTGATCTTGACAACTTATAATGATTTTCGGGTATGGAACTGCCACTAGATCTTAGAATCTCTTTTTATGGAATGTGATTTTTTTTATCTCTTTAATTCTTTTTTAGAAACGGAAGATAAGGAGAGATGAGCTAGTTAGGAAGATGAGAGAACTTGTTGGAGATAATCTTCTAGTGGAGATAATCAACAATCAGAAGGGATAAAGTGTGAAACAGAGACATTGATCAAAGTAAGTTTTTTTTTTTTTTTTTTTTTTTTTGGGTTCAGGGCTGTAGTTGGTGAAGGTGATGAGGAAGGGATAAATCATCTTCTGTTTTGCCGTTTGATCCTTGGTAAACCTGAGCTGATCGTTGCTGGATCGAAGCAATCGTATCCAAGCTCGGTTCAGTTTGATTCTGGTGTTGATAATCTCGAGAATCCGAGGAAGTATGTGATTTGGAGCTCGACCATGAATTCATACATCTTCCCTAGTCATGTCGTGAGTTTCAGGTCTCCTCGACTAAGAGGTATGTAAATTACAACTTACTCGACCCAATATTTGTATGAAATTGGTATTTTGATTCTAACACTGAATTACATTTTGTGGGTTTCAGGTTTTAGTAGAGGCGGTGTTAGTTCAGGAAGAGCAAGATCACCATGTGTTAGCCTCTCTGTTCTTATGTCCATTCTTTCAAAGTCACTGGACCCTCCAAGAATGAACGTGATCTTGACAACTTATAATGATTTTCGGGTATGGAACTGCCACTAGATCTTAGAATCTCTTTTTATGGAATGTGATTTTTTTTATCTCTTTAATTCTTTTTTAGAAACGGAAGATAAGGAGAGATGAGCTAGTTAGGAAGATGAGAGAACTTGTTGGAGATAATCTTCTAGTGGAGATAATCAACAATCAGAAGGGATAAAGTGTGAAACAGAGACATTGATCAAAGTAAGTTTTTTTTTTTTTTTTTTTTTTGCTAAAAAGTAAGTTTACTTTTAACAAAAAGTTTATTTCATATTAAGATTGGCCAATATCACACATTTCTTCCTACGTCAATATTATTAAAAATGTTTTCTTATGGAGCAAGGCCACATTACTTTTCTTGGGGAGAAAGAACTATAGCGTCATTCAATATTACCTTAAAATTGATTGTGAAAGGAATCAGATTTTATCCCAAAGTTTCCTTGGCAGGGAAGTTGACGTGACAGATTTTACTCAGATTAGCCCAAAGCTGATGGATGCTTAATGGAGAACAATACGTTTACACCAAAACGCTTATAGTAGTATACATATAGTTTCTTTTTCCTTTTTCTATATACAATTTAGCTAATGTATAGGTTTATTGATCAGATTTACTTCGTCATGAAGAATATAAAACCACTTTTTATAGACTTGTTAAAATTAATGTTCAAGTTTATTTTGATTAGAAGAAGTTATACGGTTTCTATGGTAAAAACAAAAAGAAGTCTAATCTGCGCAATTACATTAATTATTATCATGATAATAATAATTAGATACACACAAAATGTCTTCCTCAAGTTGGAAGAGACAAAGCCTAAGGAATGTTGTTGTTGTTGCTGTTGTTGCTGTTGTTGTTTGTTAGAGATTTGATCTGTCGTTCTAACTGCAAACGGATGAAATCATTTTAGGTAATATTATATGATCTCTAATATCAATCATTTTACGAGTTTATTTCTACATTTTTAAAAAAAAATTTACCTGACTATTTATTTCTTGTTTTTTCTTCACTTCCTCTACAAGAATCTCTACACTGCAAAACTCACAAAACACCTCATCTCAACTTACTAATCAAAATTTCATCCAAAACAAACCCAAAAAGAAGTTCCACCATTACCTTTTCTCCAAAAATGTGACCTGAGATTGTAGTTCTCTCTCCCTTGATGGATATATCTGTGAGTTTTCATGCTCTTAGTATAGAAGACACCCATCAATTTCATTTTCACATAAACCAGATTTCGAAAAAACATACCGGCACTCCTGCGGTAGTTGAGATCGGATTTTCAGCTTCTGTAAAAATTAAGATCAGGTCATCAAGACTCATTAGTTGAAAGAAGAATCAGAAAAAAATGTGAGGCATTACCGGCTCTTCGATCAAAATATTTAATCAATTTGAGTACTTTTTCCTGAAAAGAAAACAAATTTTAAGTCTCAAAAGATGAATCCAAAATAATCATTTAGTAGTGTATATCTACAAGAATAATTTGGCAGAGATAACACACCCTCTGAATGTCATTCTGAACTAGCAGACTCTCTAACACTGGGAGGATTTCAGTAGCTGTGCAAGACGAACGGTTCCCATGACTGACGGTGTGGCTATTTTTTGGTTCCTCCTCATTAGGAACCTTTTTTGTTCAATTTGAAAACCATTACTATAGGGTTTAGCATTCCCAAAAACAATATGACATTTATATTTAAAGCAGTCCAAAATTACCGGCTCACTTCTAGCTTGTCCCATTCGGTTAGTATCCGCTGATTGTTCTACTTCACGTGACTCCGCTAATGGTTCCAGTTCACGTGATCCCGCTGATGGTTCTAGTTGATGTGGCTCAAGAGAAGGTATCTCTGCAGCTCCGTTTCTCGAGTAGCTTGCATTGTTTTCGTCAGAACGAGTACCGACTTGATATCTGCTCCAACATGTTTATTTCAAAGTTGTGCAAGCAAAATAATTAGATATCAAGTAGGTAACTTTGGATATTCCTAATCATGATGAATATTCTAAAACCAATCAAATTAGTGAACACACACAGAAAAGCATCATAAGGGGAGTGTTGGAGTGAACGGGACTCCACAGTCAAAATCTACTAATGTGTAGAGAAGAGAGATGTTGTAAAGTACCCAATAACCGGGAGGAACTTGCGATTAAATGAAGGAAGTACTGCACCGGTTAATAGACTGTCACTCACACTCACACTGTTGCTCACACTTAGCATATCCTGTAAGTTAGACCATGATGTGATACGAGGTTAGGTGGGATACAAATAGGCACCGGAGATCTGCCTTCATAGGAGAAAAGACAGTTACCTTTTCTGAAATTCTGAACCTTTCCAAAGACTCTAAAGACATAGTCTTTGACCTTTGTACCATTGGTTTTCTTTTTGGCACATCAAGCGCGACGTCCTGAATTCCGTTTGATTCCCGAATCTCTGAACTGCTTATTTTGTCATCTACATTCTGACAGCAGAACACTGAAGCATTGAGAGAATGCAAACAAAAACACTAGTTCTACGTTTAGTCTAAGACGTGACCTTACTTACAAGTGATGCTTGCCTCCTCAAGTCTTCAAGATCAAAATTCCAAGCACTGATTCCTAGCTTATACTCGTTCTGTAAGAAAGCAATATAGGATTCTAAATTAAAAAAGTCAGTGCAGATATAACTGAATAGATGGTTATCCCCGCCATATGGACTGGCTAAGTACCAAAAGGAATAGGAGACATTAACGATGCTTGTACGTGCAAATACAAGGATTGAAGTATACCTGAGATAACTGTTCTTTATCACCATTTATGCCTTTAAATAACTCAGCCTCGGTCTCCTGTGGAGCCAACATAAGAGAAATTTCACACCTTCAATGACACTTACTAATATAGAAGGTAAGGTATTGAAAATTCAAAGTTCCGACAGATAAGGAATTTTTTAACTCACCTTCAGTTTTTTAAAACGTTCACCTAGTGGAGAAAGACCACGAAGAATTTTACGGGACAGATAATCTGTAGACCGGGCATTTTTGAAGAACGGATGTTTCAGAAGTTTTGCTGCCGTTGGACGCTTTTTTGGATCTTTAACTAAACAGGTTGCGATTAACTCTCTAAACGACTGCAAACAGAATACAGTTCCTTTTTGAGTGAAGAAATTGAATCTTCTTATATATGCATATATCATTTATTCTCACTTACCGTTGAGAATTTCTTATCTCTGTCGTAGTCAAGACGAGGAGGAGCATTTTGTAAGATCATTAATAGCACCTGTCATAATTGAGAAGTTACATGCCATTTATGTTAAAGAAACTTGAGTTGGATCGAGGGTAAACAGCAATCAAACACAATGATAAGCAAATGCAATGGAGGTGGTTGAAGGAAGTATTGTAAGTGCCTGATCAATGTGAAATTTATACAATAATGACTCACCTTCATAGGCGGATATTTGGAAAATGGGGCATGACCATGAGCAAGCTCCAAGGCAGTTATGCCAAACGACCAGATGTCTGCTCTATTATTCCAAATAGAAAAATAATGAATCAGTAATCTAATCTACTCGGTCATGATTACTATGCAGCCATACTAGAAATGTGGGTACATACTTGAAATCATATCCGTCTACTTGCTGCATAACCTCAGGTGCCATCCTATA